>JANVCJ010027443.1:0-13970 GCA_026413505.1 Epizoanthus ramosus | reverse complement strand
TACTACTACTACTACTACTACTACTACTGCTGCTACTACTACTACTACTACTACTACTACTACTACTACTGCTACTACTACTACCACTACTACTACTCTATTACTACTTCTACTACTTTCTTCAACATTTCAAGTACAGTTGATTCAGTTTCCTGCATGCTGAGTCAACGGACCGTATAAGTCCACTGAAATAAATTTCTACTAATTTGTTTTTCGTTTATGATCGTTTGATAGAGAACAACAACATTTCGTGTCTCGGCGTGGCTAATTGTTGACTAATGACTGAATGAGTTAAGTACGTCGGGAATGTGCGTTTGAATGATTAAACTGATGTTCGATATTCATTTAGAAGAGGAAGTCACGCGAATGATTCTTGGACCATATAGTGTTATGGTCATGTCACAACACTCAATAACAAATAACAACAACAACAACAATAATAATAATAATAATAATAAATAATAATTGCTGTCGAGCGAGACAGTACATACTTGTTCGAGCAGATCTGTCAAAATGTCTCATGTCTCCAGAACGTGTTGTCAGCGTTCGAATTCAAAACTTTGATGTGGATTCCTTCCTTCTGTGCGTTGTCGTTTCCTAATGACAGTTGTTCGGTACTACATGAAGTAGGTAGAATCAAGCTCGACAGAAATAGTTTGACCTTTGGTAACTGCTAGTAATAACAATATTAATAAATATGGAAAACTGCTACTACTACCACTACTACTAGTAGTATACTACTAGTACTACTACTACTATTACTACTACTACTACCACTACTACTACTACTACTACTACTACTACTACTACTGCCAAATACTATCAACTCGCTTGAATATAGAAACACAAGTTTAATTACAGAACTATAAAAATAAACAAAAATATCACATTTATTACAAAGTAGTATGCTTAATTTGACCAGCTATGGAAATAAACTCGGTCCTAGGCTACTCTCACTTGCAGTGTCGGTCCTCGCAAAAAAAATACCCTGGCGGTAGTGGCTGGTCACGTAGTTCCTCGGATGGGAGATGACAAAGATTTGATTGCTGGGAGGGGTAGCAAAGCAAAAAATGGTTGTTGTGACAATGTTTATGTATGTCGATTGGGTTGTTCCTAGAGGGAACCTATTGTTCTATCAAATGCATCTGAATGGATCATGACTTGGTACTCTTGTTTCATTTACGGAGGAACATGATAATCGTCGCCCTATTTTATTCCTTTACTCTGAACTGAATTCCTTCTAGCATCTTGAACAAACGAGATTATCTTCCCAGCTCCTTCGTATTGTCACTTGTTGCATCTTCTGTAACTCATCGTAAGGTTTCTTTTACTTAAGGTTCAAGCTCAGTCCGTGTTAGATTTGTGGCTGAATTCTTCATTCTTCTCGCTCAGTTATGATAATCCTTCATTGAACTTCCCTCCCTTCTCTTCCCGGCATCCATCGTCACCCTCCTTGATTACACAGCTGGACCTGCTTGTGGAGCTGCAAGTGTCGGAGAAATAAGAATATGTTATGCATCTTTGATCATCTTATGTAATGTCATGTAATTTATGCAATGTAACGTAATTTACCATATGAAAAGCCATAAGACACCGGGTATTAAGAGTGTTGAGAAACGTTACATCTTTGAGTACCAGCGTACATGGACCGCATGAAAGCGGCTCCCTGAGGCGCCTATATATGCTTTCGGTTCGCTGGGGGTAAATTGATTATTGTAATGCGCCTTTGAGCATATTCATATGGAAAAGGCGCAATATAAATGTACCACTTTACTTTACTTTTGTACATATAAAACATCGATGTTTGCAGTAGAATGATCGTCCGGGTTTGTATAGTCCTGAGAAGGACTGTTGTTGGTGACTGACGTTTCGACAACCTGCGCGGAAGTCATCTTCAGAGTCAATAGAGTAAAGTAGGCTAATTTATGCTTTCTTGAAAAAAAAGTCACCTAAATGTTTTTCTTATGGATTTTCACATGATAAAAGAAACTTACATGTGTTTGAAGATACTGCTTTCACCTTCTCGTATCGAATTTTGCAACAATCTCGTTCGCTACGCTCACCTGTATGTTACTACATTCGGCACTCGAACTGAGAAGAAAGCCATATCTTCGCACAGCCATGTAAGATCCTCTATTTATGTAATACAATGTATGCAATGTAATGTATTGTAAGTTATGTAATGTGATGTATTGCATGTAATATAGTGTAACTTAATCGAAATTAACCTACTTTAAAAGTTATCCAATTTGAGGTGATGCAGTTCCAATAATCATAACTCAACTAAACCGTGTTAGACTGTGCTGTGCTGTGTTATGTTATTTTGAGCTGTGTTGTGCGGCAATAATTAACCTGCAATCAAAATCTTTGCTGTTCTATGTTATGAACAGAAACCGATTCCACCCACTCCGCCTAATCTCTTTCGCATGACCGTTTAATAACCTACCAAATGTAATTTTTCCTCTCTTGACGTAGGCGATAGTAGGGTTCTTATGATGCGTTTCCTTTGGGGCTGTTTTGGGTTTACAGTAATCCGCATTAGCACATGACACAGAGTAACAGTAGGCGCCCATCATCATTGCGACGTGACACTGGTCTGACTCGCAACACTTCTTTATACAAGATGTGATGTCTCCAGCCTCCTTGTGTGAAGTTAGCTTGCCTGCCAGCATGCCGGCCTGCAGTACCGTCTTGTTTCTGATTTCACCATCGATCTGACACAGCTTATCTTTGTCTTTGCCCGGTATTACAGGGGTACCATCTGAAAATGTACAATTCATTTGTGAAGATGTGAATCTTGCTTCATTTTGTTACATTCCTTCTATTATTCCTATTCTAGTCCTATCTAGTCCTATTGATACATAGTGGTTCGTCGAGTACTTTAATGTTTTGGTACAGCTTTATTTGTTGTTGTTGTTCTTGTTGTTGGCTTAGCTTTACAGGGAGATAACAAAATAATCTTTTACCTTACGACCTAAAAAGTTGGCGAAATGACTCAACTCGTAAGAAGAAGAAGTCCTGTATTAAGTGTTTTCGATTTCATTATCGATATCTTTTTAGCTTCTATTGGTTTTAACTGGCAGTTTTCCGAACTTAACAGTTCCTGAAACGTCCACTAAAAAGGCTGGCCAGGGTATATCCAAAATTGTTATCAGAACTAGAGCACAATACAAGTGTGCCATAAAGAACTGACTATGCTATGTTTTACGAGCGATGTCATTTACATACGAATCTAATCACTGATTGGCTCAGAGAATATCTGATCAAACAATATAATTACACTATTCACTGTGCAGTTGCATCAGCTTTGAGCAGCTGAACACATATTAGCGTAACTAAGGGATGTAACCACAAACGAGGAATTTATATTCAGATCATAAGGCAAAAGAAACACTGCCTTCGATTCATACTCTGAAAAGTTAGATATGTGTTAAATATCACAATCTACATAGATATCTAGATAGTGCTTTATAGGTGGAGAAGAGAACAATGTTTGGGCTGATGTTTTGACTAATAATTGGTGAGATGAGTCAATACGCCTATTAAGCGAAATCTGTATACAACTTGCTCTTCTTCTTTTAGTTCTTTACTCTAAACAAGAATAGAAACAGTTATGATTTATCGGGTAGGCTCCATATATTAAATAACCATTGCTCATTCTCTTGAAATGATGTATTTAGAACAACAACTGTACTGCAATATACAGCACGGAAGCTCTATCTAAAGGTACCACTTCTTCATTTCCTTCTACTGAAACATCTGAAACGAATGAAATAATGCTCTAGCATTTGTGCTTTTATGCGGGTGGAGATGTTGTAAGCAGAAGATTTTAGCTGGTTTGTATTGTAACTAAAGAATCCGCAAAAGTCGAGTGCAAATACCAGCTTGTAGTTTCACGCCAAAGCGCCTCCGTATGATGTACTGTATTGACTTATCGACGGTTCGTTGTTTCCCCACTAATGATTTGACAGGTTCTTCGTCATCCTTTACGGCTCGGCATCCCTTCTCATTGTAACACTTCACCAGGAAACACGATTTACCAAACATATACGACAGGTCACATGACGGATCTTCACAGCATAGTCTGGTGCATATGTGCATCTTGACCTGAGGACGGCAATTCCATTAGTGGAACAAGTTAATTCATTTCTCACATGGAAAACAAGTTCAAAATTAATGAATAAACCAACACCTCCAGCCCTTTGCTGGGACGGTTGCTGAATAAAGCTGAAGCCTGGGAGACTTGTACTGATAGTAGATTCCCCTTGACTTATCCAGGTTTCCGAAACACCAATAAGGCTGAAAGGATATTGGGTATTAAAAAGCATGGTAGAAAGACTATCAAAATTTGCAGCAAGGCTTCTTATGTTACAATGTAAAACGGAAAAGGAGTGATATTGTCTGGTGTTCAGAATATCATCATAGTCACGAAACTCTTGCGTGCTGTAATATTTAATAAATTTCACATTTGAGGGAAGATTTTGCTCTGCCTCTGGGTGGGTCACATTATATCGCCCACCTTAGCTAGTTTAGCCCTGAGGCTATTCTAGGTAACATGAATGATGGGACTGATCAACTAAAAGTTGATATGTTATGTTTTTCGCCGTGAGGGTGAAAGATCTCAGCTGGCGTTTCCAGCGCTAGCCCTTCGTCAGAGCTTTTTTGCTCTGACGAAGGGCTAACGCTCGAAAAGTCAGCTGAGATCTTTCACCCTCACGGCGAAAAACATAACATATCAACTTTTAGTTGATCAGTCCAACCTGCAGGCCTAAGACTGGCTGCGCCACTGGGATCCTTAACAAACGATCCAAAAGTATGGAATCAATACAAAAAGGCCAAAAATGAATCGAACAATGCAATAAAATTAGCGAAATGTAAATACTTTAGAGACAATTTAGAGGCAAATAAGAAAGACCCTAATAAGAAAACATGAAAGCTTATTAACGAATTGACTTCCTCCAAACTGTGAAATACAGGTGAGGGCAGATGGACTCGCTGACAGCGGCACCGGTATCATTATTCTATTTTTTATAGCGGCTACTACACAGTGGTAGGAGTTAACTCACTCTTAGGATCTCGGCTGTATTCAGCTGAGCTGATACTTGACTGTACTGAACTGTCCTTTACTGAACTGTCCTTGACTCCGCTCTGCTCTATACTGACATGACTGTGTTAAAAGTTATCCTGACGTAAAGTCGTAAAGGACAAGTTCGGACAAGAATAGCTAAGAATATTTGACTGACATGACGAGAATACCTCATTTAGTAAATTTGAAGTTAAGCCAAAATAATAATAAAGTACAATTCAGACGAAGATAAAACTATCTCTACGAAGAGTTCTACACATGAAAACTAAACGAAAGTGGGAAATAGAAGACTAGCTGTATTTTCTGGTAAAGGAATGTGGAGGATATAAGATTTCTGTTCATAAACAGAACTCCAGACAACAGAAGAAGCTTATATAAAGACTGGATATTCACCTTATATGAAAGCCTGTTGTCTAACTCTCTTATTTTCAAGCTCTTTTGTTTAAATTGACTTAACAAATTGCAAACGTAAATTAGAAACAGTGGAAAGTTAAAAATTAGAGTTGTCAGAATTTCATTGAAAATAGAAAAACTAGGATTCGTGTCAATGAAAATCAGTTGACATGGTTGATAGTCTTTGAGATTAAAGAGCTATCAAAAGCTAAGTTGACAAGTGTAACTCATTAGTTTGCAGATATATTTAGTATTCATATTTATTATTCATGACTTCAATTCCCGTCAGTGACTCAGAATGTTTTTTGAGTATTAGCTTGAGAGTATTTCTTACTTTCATCTTTATACCAAGCTACATCTACAGGACTATCGTACAACATATTTAGTATTAATTTCTTACTTGTGGTAAAACATTAATGAATAATGCTAATTCTATTCTTGAAGAGGGGGACATTGGGGGGCTCCGAATACCGCAACACCGCAAAAAAATAAAAAAATCACCGCATCTCCGCAAGAAAAGTTGATGCAACACCGACACCGCGATATGTTTTTAGCACCATGATTTAATGCCAACAAAGATCTGAACAAGGAACACCAACACTGCAAAGGCATGCAAATAATTCCGTTTCACCAAACACCGTAGCTTTAACAACAAAAACATCGCACACCGTAGGGTTTGAGCAACACCGCAAACCCCAATGTCCCCCTCAGTAAGCAGATCCATGGGTTCGTTTGAATTGGTACATTAACATTTAATTACATTGTACATATAATTATACATCACTGTCTAGTAACTTATAGTTTTTCTTACTAAGTTCTGTGCTTTCACATTGTACATGCATTCTTACTTAGATCAATACTGTGCTTTATTTCACATATACTAACTGTGCTTTATTCCATATTGTACATGTATGTTCAAGAAAGACTGGAGACAGAAAGAGTTCTTATGTTTTAAGGCTGAACACAAGACTCAGAAACTGTTCATATCCAATGCTAATCCATCCATTCCTGTTTGTGTCATACTTTTGAAACGAATTTGTCAGCATCTGGAAAATAAAACAGTAAAGGAATTTGAAGTTTCTGCAAGCATTTCTAGATGCTTTCAACAATATTGATACCATTAATAATTATTATTTAAAATATAAACTATGTCAAAAATAGAGCAATTACATTAAACAAGAAAAACTAACAAAATACAGGGGGGTCCAAAACAATGAATCACAAAACAAATTGGGCATTACCATATCACGTATCATGGCAAAATTTAGTCCTTATAACGGATCGCAAAAAAAAATTCAGTCTTATAATGAACTAAGTAGATTTAAGAAAGATAATGGCATTTGCATTTGTGAGAGGTGAGTTTTTGGTCGATCAACTTCGTGCACCATCCGACATTCGTTTACTGTTTCAAGATAATGGTTTTCTAAGTTTGAATGTTAATCTGTTGCCAGTGGTATGAAACATCCCAACAGTTAAAATTATGATGTAGAAGAGAAGAAGCACTTGCAGTGGCATGCGTATTAAACCACATGGAGTAATTTTTTTTGTTTTTCATTGATGACAAAGAGATAAGAAACCATAATAAACCACATAATTAGACAGCTTGCAAGGAATTCTATAAAAGGTAAAAGTAAAGTAACTTTATTTCACGTCAGTGGAAGCCGACAGTGCACACTTTACCCCCTCACTCTGTCAGTGTACACGGAACAGAGAGAAGTCAAAACAGACGTTGAGGTCACTGAGAATCAAATCTGGTCCTCTGGCTCCGAATGCTGTGCACTAACCAACTGAGCTATGCCTGCTCCTATAAATACCTGCTCCTATAAATGCCTGCTCCTATTTTGTTTTCATGAGTCATGAGGAAAAAAACACTTTGATAACAAATGATCATGTACAATCATGTGCAACTTTTTGTGGCAAATAATGTTTCACATGGAGCTCTTTTATCGAATCACGGACTGATATATTTTTTTGCACCATAATGGATCACAGGCTTGTTTTTGGCCCTGGTTTATAACGGATCACGAAAAACCCCTTTACCAACCTGAAAATAAAACATATGAGATACTGTACTGAGTGGATAAAATGCCCTCTGTACCTATTATACAGAGAACGTATCTGAGTATTACTTATTATCCAGTTCTTGAACAAACTTGTATTGCCTGAAATTGGGAACAAACACAGTCATGTTCTTGCTGTGAAAGATATAAAGATATTTCTAATAATAACTCTGCCTTATGGCTGCAATTCTCAGGCTAGCATGATTGAATGCATGGCATCACAAAGCTGAAAACCCAAACGAACACCCATAATGACAGATACAGTAAATCCCCGTGAACCTGTTAGGCTAAAATCTGCCAGTTATGCCCCCTCTAAGTAAGAACCTATTTAGCCTAAAATTTGGATTCAGGTTCTTAAATTCTAAAAATAACTATTTTATGGAAATCATTGAGGGGCATGGAAAAACCTGGCTATTTTTAGCAGCTAGGTAAGAACCTGTTTAGCCTAACTGGAAAAAACACAGGTTCTTACTCGCGGGGATTTACTGTACCTCAGTCAATAAACACATTCCTTGGTAGCACTGTACCAATGTCAGAAATAGGAAATAGAAATCTCAAAGACTGTATCCTGGATGCCAAAGGTTAGCTCTCACCAGACCCCAACGGGTCTGAAGACGCCACACACGCGTGTACACGCGAGCTAACCTCTGGCACCACAAGCGCAACCTAACCTCTGGCACCATACATGTGGGCTAACCTATGGCACCACGCATGTGAGCTAACCTATGGCACCACGCATGTGAGCTAACCTATGGCACCACGCATGTGAGCTAATCTATGGCACCACGCATGTGAGCTAACCTATGGCACCACGCATGTGACCTAACCTATGGCACCATGCATGTGAGCTAACCTATGGCACCACGCATATCAGCTAACCTATGGCACCACAAGCGCGACCTAACCTCTGGCACCATGTACACATGGGCTAACCTATGGCACCACGCATATGAGCTAACCTCTGGCACCACACACGTGAGCTAACCTCTGGCACTACATGCGCGAGCTAGCCCCTGGCACCACATGCGCGAGCTAGCCCCTGGCACCATGCGCATGAGCTAACCCCTAGCACCACGCACGTGAGCTAACCTCATAAAAAGACGTATCTGTCATCTGCTTCCAGCCCCACAAATGTTTTCAATTTACAAGATTTGAAAACTTTACAAGTGCGTCAATTTTTAGAAAAAAAAGTTTTAACCCATAACTAAGGCCCTGCTTACACTATGCTGCATAGAATTGTGCTGACACAAGAAGCGTAGCAGATAGGTCTCTCATTCGCTTTCCCATAAAATAAAACTGTCGGCTCATATCTATATAGCATAATAAAGACAAAATAATTTTTCAGGACAAAATTCCCTTCCATAACAAGTGATCCCTCCCCCATCCCCCACTGAAAAATATTTGGTAAGATTCACAGGATGGAGTACCTGTAAGTGTGCATCGCTACCTACCAAGCTTCACCAGTTTGGCTGCCGCACCAAAATGCTTGATCGGGGTAAGGTACAAGTCCCTGTTCTTATCAATAATCGCCAGTTGTCTGTCACTTGTGGGACCACACTGGTTGAGAGCAATCTCCATTACCTCCATCTGCAGACAGAGGGCCAATCAGAGTATCATCAAGGTATTTCCGAGTAAGGGGCCTTTCATTAATTATGGCATGGGGGTTGGCAAAATGGGGGGATTATGTAAGTTCGAAGAGGTTGCTAGGGGGTTATGCAATTTCGCTTTTTGAGGGGGAATTCTAGAGAAGGGTTAAGGGGTTGTATTGTAATACAATACACCATTAACAATATAAATACCGCCTACATGACTAACTTTGCTCCATTGGCTCTGAAGATGACTTCCGCACAGGTTGTCGAAACGTCAGTCACCAACAACAGTCCTTCTCAGGACAACACAAACCCGGACGATCACTCTACTGCAAAACAAAATATCTATTTTTCTTGTACAGCACCGATCGAGGAATATCCCGGGAGAGAAGGGGTAGTACATTTCATTTCAGATCTTCGACAAACATACATCTCTTTAAACATCTGCAGTATGTCACCATCGATTGACAGAAATCCTGACATCGCAGCAAGAAATAATACACAAACACTTCTGCAAACATCTTTGGGCTGAACGGACAATGCAACTGGAATCTATAATTTTCTATGAACTGTTATGTCTTGGGTAACTGAAACTACGATCTGTATTTTGGTTCTAGTCAGTTTGTTATATTCTGTCGTTGTTTTATTTTGTTTTCACTTTACAAAAGTGAAAAAGTAGAATTGGAGCATTAATCACAACTTTGATTTCATACAAGTGAATACATTTAACGAGTTATTGCACGGAATATTCGGATACCAGATCGAAGCCTGCAATAATTCTTCATTTTATTATTTACCAGGATAAATCCTAGTTGTTTTACCCTCAAGCTTAGCCACATATCTTGTCAGTGAACGTGTCAAGCGTGTGAAATAAGATATCACAAGATAGTAACTTTATCATATTTAAAATAATGAATCGTTCCTCGTGAACAGCACTTGAACAGTAAACAGTTATCTTGCATCAAATTAATCAGAAAACTAATCTAGAAAGTTGCAAACTGGCCGCCACTATGATGGATTCTTAGCGTCAATTTAAGATTTGTGACTGAATCACCAACTAGCGTCACACAGTATATAAGGTGGTGGTGACACGCTGCACACTTGTTCTTTCTTATGTTGTTGGGTCCAGAACAAACTGGGGACTGACATTATAATCAGGACAAAAGGCAGGTCATCGTAAGAGCTGCTGCAGAGCTCTGATTCGAATCTGTAGGTACTGGATTCAAATACTTGTGACACCTTCCAGTAAGCACAAGTATTGTTCCTGATCCCAGACGTAGTAGACAATTTTTACCTTTGGTGCAATAGTAATTTGGAACATGTTCCTAGACAAGGTCTTTGCCCAAGTAGCAGGATTTGAGGATATGCAACGGGCGAAGAAACTATCTTTTGTCTTGGCCATTTTAAACTGAGAAAGGACTCCTCTGATGCTTGTCCCAGACCCTTATATTCTCCCGCTAACGCCTATTGTGACGCCATCATTGATTCTTGGCGAACTCGTCACTGGTCGGACTCGGCTGTCTCCACACGACTTTCTGTTTATGCTGCTGCACAGCGTCGTGCACACGTTCCTCCATCATGTCTTTGGTAAGTACACCATCTTCTGAGCCATACGCACTGGCCTAAAGCGAGTGAGAAAAAAGATAATATGAATACGCTCAGTTTTTCATGGAATATGATTTCTGCATTCAATCTTGTTCCTAGTTCCCATATCTGAACTGGCCAGTGGTAGAAACAAAAAGCTCTGGACAAGGAAAGTACACGCTTGCCAGCAGGAAGTTGTTGTTTTTTACTTGAAGTGTGCACCGAAACGCTCCAGGAAAATCTACTGGAAATGTCTGCAATACAAGGAATAACGAGAGGCTCTGGTCACAATGTGTGAAATACGAATAATTGTATTTTAGCAGCAATCTTCTTCATACGCCTTTCATCTGCTACAAATTATTTTTATATTTTGCTGAAATAACCACAAAATAGTAACAGATGGATAGTTCATAGTATGCATGCATACTAATGTTGGTGGGGGAGGGGGTGTCAATACAAGGATGCTCTGGTAACAGGATTGCCTGTAGATACTCCAAGAGCCCTTCGTTTCTATTGCAGGACAGATAAACACTGGCAACAAGGTAGAGCTGCAATGAAATCTATACACAGTATCACAATGTTTTCTGCACACATACCACTCGCTACACGAGTTCCACTGATCTCAATTAGGCTGCGTTCATTCAACCTCTCTTTCAGTTCAGTTCTTAGGTTTAAGTAACACAGGCTGCACTGGTCGAGATTTAGCCGGAGCGTTGGCATCACTGATAACAATGATGACTGAACATTGCAGATTGAGTAATGGTTGTGGGAATCATAGGCACAGAAAAACATCAAACTTACACAAGTGAGATAGCAAAGACAAATATTTCGTACACAATTCAGAGTGAAGCAAGAGGGGAGACACAACTTACGACATGGAATGGATCATGTGTACATTACTCTGTAAGGGTAGTCATAGTCTAATCAGGGCACAAACGGCCACTTTGCATTTCACTTGAAATTCGGTTTTTGTCAAGCCCATACGGAGACTGGAACTACCCACGATGCATTGCAAACGTATCATCCTAAATACGGTACCTGCCATGCGATGGCGAGTTTGGAGATCTCTCGTCCTGAAAGTCCCTCTGTCACTTCAGCAATGGAGCGGCAAATCTCGTTGAAATCAAAATTAGCTAATTTAAGACGCCTAAGGAAAAATTGTAAATTAGTAACCATGAATGCATTGTTCTGTTACATGAAAGTTCTTTCAAACACAATTCCAACAATCAGATTATCAGTCTTGACTAACTCATGCTTAGCGTGCCAGCAAATGCTTATTCTACCTTAACGTCCAAAGATAGGACAACCTATATTTACCTATTCACTGATCCTGTTGTTGCAGGTTTTAGACAGAATTCCTCAAAATACTGCCGCACAAGACGTTCTCTCTCATCCACTGATGGTAAACCAAACTCCACCATTTCATCTACACGGTCATTAATGGCCCAGTCAAACTGATCAGGCTGGTTACTTGCTAGAACTAACATAAACCTGTGGATAGAAAGATAAACCTGATAAACATACCGTGGTGCCAAAGTTGTTTCCTTCAATGATGTGACGTTATACTCTGTTACTGTTACTACTTGTGTCTTGCAGTTTGTTTATGTACATCACACTTGGGGCGCATTTGACCAGTTGACGGTATTCCGGAAAATGAATACACGAAATAAAAATTCTGATCTGTTCAGCTGATCAGTATTACCTTCAGAAATATTCGAAATAGAACTACTAATTTTCAGCTCACCCAAATTTATAATTCAGTAATAATGTTATTGCTTAGAGGGTGTAGCAGGAATATTGATATATTGTCCGTGTATACAAGACCCTATAATCTCGTACTGATTACAATCTCACCCAAATTCCAATCCTCGTGAATGGCATAAAAGATCACGTTATTGTACAATGCTCTTACCTGCGTGACGACTCTCCCGTTCGATATAAGAATGCATTAAGAGTACTTCTCAGATCTTCGCTAATTTTTTCTTCACTTCGCTTTCTGAGAAAGGCATCAGCTTCATCTACAAACAACAACAACCTTGAAGGCAACAACATAGGAAGATATATTAGGTGTTTCAAAATTTAACAGCTTATCATTAATTTAATGGTATATACACCTAATATAAGAAAGGTTGATCTGTTTTCACAAGTCATAAAAGATGAAATATATGACCCAAAGGAATTGTGGGAATGCTAAAAAGTGCCCCATCCATAACAAATTACCAGTTTTACGTAAATGGACTTACTGGCACTGAGCTGGTCACTTGTGGCCATCACACTGATGTGCGAAAACCCCAACGTGGGAGACACTACACACTAATAAGCTGCTACCCATAACTCCTTTATGTCATATCTTTTATGTGCTATGTTTCGATAACAGGTCAACCTTTCTTGAATTAGGTGTAACGGTACGGTACAAAAAGGTCTATCTTCAGTTCTCAGTTCTCCTCATCCGAAGTATAAAGCAGTGAATTGTCAGAGATCACTACACAAGCTTCACGATTCAAGATTAAGTTTAGTTGGCTAAACTGGCTGTACGCAGACGACACCACCCAGTATGCTTCCAATGTGTGCCCGACAATTCTCGAATTCAACGTTAATCAGGATTTAAAGAGGCTAAGTGGCTGGTTTGCTGGGAATTTCCTACAAATAAATGCTTCAAAGACTGAGGCTATGACTTTCGGGAAATCTCAGTATGATTACGAGTTCTCCATTAGTGAAAATACGATCGACATTGAGACTGCACTCAAGATACTAGGGGTGACCCTAGACAAGACCATCTCGTACAAGCCCCACATTACTAACATGGTGAAGAATGCGTATGCTAAGATCGCTGCTCTGCGCAGAATTAAACACCTCGTACCATCTAGTACAATGATTGCCCTCTATAAAACATATGTAGTACCAAACTTAGAATATTGTTCGCCGCTTCTTCTAGGTATTTCTAGACCTCTCTGTAGAAAACTAGAGAATGCCAATCACTACGGTTTAAGAACTCTTCTGAACTTGGATAACTCCGTTGAGTATGAAACCTACCTATCTATGGCTTGCATGGGCTCCTTAGAGCAGAGACGGTTTGAACAGTCACTCGCCTTATATTTTAAATGCACTAAGATGCAAGGAGCTACATATATTTCTAACTTCTTTTCCCCTCGACTGACACCTTATAGCCTGCCTGGAGACGATTGTATTGTATTGTATTGTATTGTATTGTATTGTATTGTATTGTATTGTATTGTATTGTATTGTATTGTATTGTAT
>JANVCJ010027332.1:0-13974 GCA_026413505.1 Epizoanthus ramosus | reverse complement strand
CTATCTTTCGCTCTATGACTGTGCGTCCTCCACACCCCCTGCTCGCGTCCCTCCGAGTCCCCCCGCGACACCCAGAGAGAGAGAGAGAGAGAGAGAGAGAGAGAGAGAGAGAGAGAGAGAGAGTATACAGTAAACAAGTCCTCCATCCATCCGTTTGTTCGTTCGTTCATTCATTCAATATTTGTCACGAGACAATCTAAATGTAGGGGTATCCTGATTCGATTAAATGTCTCTGGTTATTTCAGGTACCTCGCACTTACATTATTGTTAAATTGTCCTGTACATATACTTCTTGTAAACAATTTGAGTGGCAATAAAATGTTGTAGTTGTGGTTGTTATTGATCATGACTGTACGAACAAAACGAACGAATGAAGGAAAAGACGGACGGAAGAATGAATGAATGAATGAATGAATGAATGAATGAATGAATGCAACTGAAACGAAGACAAACAAATGGGGGCATAGAATAAAAAGATTCAAAATTGGAGCGAGATAGAAATAAAAGCAGACTGGAATATAGAGAGACAAAGAAAATGACAGAGAGAAACGAACTAAAACAGAGGCAGAGATATATGTAGAGACAAAGGCTGAGACATACAGAAGTAAAGACGGAAACACAGAAACAGACACTGACAGAAATCAACATTACACTTTGTATAATGAAACCTATAGCTTCAATCCCACTCAATTAGCCCTACAACATGAAAATTGAAAACTGTTTTCTATATCAGCTTCACTATTGTGTAATTGTAGATATAAAATAAAATATAATAAAAGTTGTTGTTGTTGTTGTTGTTGTTGTAGACAGAACGCAAGCCAGTATATATAACAAATAGGTTTGAAGCAATAAATAATAGCAGTGATATTTACTTCCTATCCCGTTCACTTTATTAATTATAATAACTATTCTTACACTGTCGTCAACTTATCACGGAACTGTTTCCAAACTCTTCCAAGTTATACTTACTTGGTACACAGCGGGGTCTGGTACAGAAACACGGGCTGCCGGATACGGACTCTCTGAACTGTTTCTCCACCTGACCTTGGCCACACTGCACGGCCTGTGGCGGACATAGGCTGACACATGACACCACCCCCCTGGCTCCACAGCTACACCTGGCTGTACACTGAGCATTGACGAACGTCTGTCCTAGAGTATAGTTTCCAGTGGGAGTTTGGCAACCTAGTCATGCAGACCAGACGGAATAGATAGATCAATAGATATATTGAGGGCTTATTAACGGCTGTCTTAGAGTGCAGTTTCTACTGGGACACTGGCAATTATTGAAGAGACCAGAAAGCTTATTATTTTGCTACGGTAGGTGCCGACGGTGTTTTAAAAATAATATTATTGTTTTTGAAACGGTTTGGTATTTTAAAAACAAGGAACTCACAATGTTTTTCTTTAACACTACCTTAACATTACTTAACATTACCCTTCTATGCACGTGCAAATTTTGAATTCTTCGATGGAGTTGCGGCTGGTACCGAAGGATAGCCTTGACTAAAATAAGCCAACCGACTATCCTTCTAGGTAGCTCGGGCTGCTCGGACTGCATGTCAATATAAAGCGCATACCTGGAATACATCTCTTTATGTTGCATGAGCACTTCGTACCAGGTACGGGAGCCTTGAATTCCCGTAGTACCAGACCCTGAATGCAGTTTATGTTTTGAGGGGGACAGAGGCTCACACAGCTGAGGCTGTTAGCCGCGCGACACGTGCACCTCGCAGTGCATTTGGGATCCACAAACGTTTGGCCCACTGTGTAGTTCCCGTTGGCGTCGCTACAGCCACTACGGGGACCTGAAATTTAGAAATTTAAAAAAAATATATTTTTAAAATTAGTTGATGCTGTGTAACAGACACAATACGATACAATTGTTTTGCTTACGACTCTTGTGTATATTGTATATAAGATAATTTTTTGTCATACCCTATTAAACCCTAATTTATAGATACAATATCCAACCCTAACCCTACCCGAAACTATTTATACTGTAGAGCTGGGTAACGCGGTTTAGATTAATAAGGACATCAACAAGTCGAGTAATCAAAGTTTCTTGAAGAGACTTGGCAGGTTCCCCGCTACAAATAACTCTACAGCACCGAAAGGTGTCTTTGTTGTAGACTACGAACGACTGTCGTGCTCTCGCAAACTCGCAACCAGCGATTAGTTGCTAGGACCGATACCACTGACTACTGTAAATTAGATTTTTAACTTAATTGTAAACTAAATATTTTGTTAAATTTGTAATGTAAGAGCACATCAGACACTGAGAACAGAGATGAAAAACTGGACCCGTAGCGGATGTCTCAGTTCTTTACGTTTTGATATCATTTCTAAACACGTTACGACTTGTTTTCCTTTGTGTTTGTTTGATGAATTATTAATGAATTTGGGAAACCATGTTCTCTAGGAATTGCTAAACGTGGAATTGGTACAATGCTCCAAATAAGAGTACTTTAGGGGTAAATTCATGGGGCATTGGTTTGTTTCATGTAACAGAGCTTAGCCAAATCATACAGCAATAGTGTCTATACGAGCAGTACCTGTGCAGGCTCCCTGCGAGGTTATAGTTATGAGCTTGTTTGTGAAGCAAGACTGCTGAAGTAAGAAACACGAATTCGGGTACGTCTTCCCATCCGATCCACACACTTTCGGCCCATTAGACGTGCAGCCGCGAGGACAGCGGGCTGTAAACAAGAAGCAGTTACAAAGAGTTCGCTGAAGTCGCTAAAACTAACATCTGTGTCATCTCTTATTTAAATTCAGGAGTATATGAAAGCTAATTGATCATATATCATCATTAGCTATCATTAATGCTCTCTCAGGTGGTTTGGTTTAGCGGCGGCTGCATATTGACCAGTGAGATCGTACTACAAATACCGCTGGATGATCTGACGAGCATACAGCGAGGATACAGCGAACATATCATACAGCGAGCATATCATACAGCGAGCATACAGCGAGCATATCATACGGCGAGCATACAGCGAGCATATCATACGGCGAGTATACAGCGAGCATATCATACAGCGAGCATACAGCGAGCATATAATACAGCGAGCATAGAGCGCTTCGAATCGACTGTATAATTATATACTGTATAATATATACTGAAGAGATTTATGATAGAAAGTTAGTTATATTTTGAGTTCAAATTAATCAAGCAGAAAAGTATAGAATGTAAGAACAACGTCCATAGGGTACTCACCGATATCTGGACAACATTTGGCCCACCGTCCATTCGGGTCGATGTCACACACTGAAAACGGTGGGCAGCTCTGTCGATTCGGTTTCAATCCACAGTCATAATCCTTCCCAGTAGGGTCCTTCAACGGCAGCCCACGGCCGCTACACGGTTCTGCATAGATATAATAATATTAATATTAATGCTAATACTAATGCTAATGCTAATGCTAATGCTAATGCTAATGCTAATACTCATGCTAATGCTAGTGCTAATGCTAATGCTAATGATATTTTAAAATAATAATAATAATCTGGGATGCTGATATGCCGCTGGGCGTTAGGATCGTGTTTACATTATGGGAATTTCCCCTTGTTCAAGGTAATACAAAACTGTTGATGTACCAGGATGCGGGTCTAACAGTACAAACGTGTCTACCAGTAACATCCTCAGATGCTCTTTAAAGTATAATTATAAATATGCAAGCATGACGCCATGTATTGTTGTCCATTCTTTCTGATTGAATCTTACACTCATGTGAATGATATCAAGTCCTCCCCTGCAGAGATCAGCGTAACAGCCAACTTGTGAGTATTCCAGCAGTTCAGTGAATGGATGATGGATGAATACAATTTGTACAGACAGACAACTAAAACATTTCTAACACAAAAGTAAGAAACTGTTTAATTTGTTTAAGAAACCTATTTTACATATTAATATTTTTTAGTTATTGAATTTGAACTGGACTGAATTAAACACACGTAGTTCCATAAAATTCCTTTTGAAATTTTAGAAAGTGCGACGCGTAATGTGAAGCATCAAATTTGAGATGTACACATTTTTATTGCCCTAATAATAATAATAGAAACATTTTGCCCTCAATTATCGGGTAAATATGAATACTATGAATTAAAGAAGCTATTTGGTATAATTATGTTATTGCGAAATTAAATGGACCACTTACTACACATAATGCAATTAAAATAGTTTAAAAGTGTTCAGCAACACGCTTCTGTCAATGATACTGAGAGCGCAAGGGGACGGCTTCATTTCGAAACGCAACTGTTTGCAGACATTGCCTTGTGGGCAGGGTTCGATTTCGTTTGTATTGTCTTCCTTTTCAAAAGTTTGTTATTCCGTCCAAACGGAAACGATACAGTTGTTTTTTTTGCAAAACTGAGTCCACTTTCGAACTCTTTTTAAGAAAACCCCGCTTTCGATGAACTCACATTGTTGTTGCCTTTGTGTGGGCGATGAAAACGCACAATATATAGACTAGGCCTATTAAATATTATTGACTAATTGCCAGAATAATTTTGACATTATCGGAATATTATAATGATAGCAATTATGGTTTGGTGATTATAAAAATAGCAGGCAGTGGGTCATTAAATTATATTGTGGTTTGAATATGCATTGTTCATTCCTTAATGAAAATAGAAATATATGCGAGACTGAATATTCCGTGTTACTCTTGTTGTTAGGGTTGGTGACTTATCTCCAATAAGCTGGTGACAAAGTTGTCATCGCAAAGAAACACGGTGGACGGTTTGTACACCAGCAACCACTTCATGGCGTGCACGTCACCCGAAGGTGCCAAGAAAAGCCACAACTCATTCAACCGCACTTGATTGGACGGTCTACAAGTCTTCTTCTTTACTGACTTGGAATCTTGAATATCACTTACACAACACTTGTTTGAACTCACAACAAACTTCAGTAGTAGGAACAAGGGGCATAAATAACAACTTACGTTGTGCCACAGCCACGAATGGTGCCAGCAAACACACGGCTATAATGGCGACGGGACTCATTTCTACTCATCAGCTGCAGCTGGAACACAACAGGAAAATAATATAAGCTGCAACATTTTCACTTCCCTATACTGCCTTGCTGATCAGTTATTGAAAATGTATTTATACTTACGATGGGATACTTCATCGCTCAAGTACTATTCTTATCCCTAAAGCGCAGTAGACATGCCTGCGTCAATTCTGTGACAATGTCTACGATCGGCTAAATGCGGTGCCCTACTGCATATGTGAATATACGAGCGAGTCAGCCAGCGAAGTCACCAACATGTTTGCTATAGATGTCTACGTATGCCTTTAGGTACTGCAGGTAGCATCGTAGACATTGCCATACGGTTATCCTAGGCATGGCCACGGCATATCGCAAGCATGACCACGGTATATCGCAGGCATGAACACGGTATATCGCAGGCATGGCCACGGCATATCGCAGGCATGTCCACGGTATATCGCACGCATGTCCACGGCATTTCGCAGGCATGGCCACGGTATATCGCAGGCATGTTCAATACATATCGTAGGCATGGCCACGGCATATCGCAGGCATGTCCACGGTATATTGTAGGCATATATACGGTATATCGCAGGCATGTCCACGGCATATCGCGGGAATGTCCATGGCATATCTGTAGAATATGTGAACTGCATTGTTGGTCCACGCTTGGTTTTCTGAGATACGATTGGAATCATGATGCATATTGATCACACGACTATTTTACAATGGTTGCGCGAGTATAAACTCGGAAATCAAAACGTTTATTTACTTTGAGATTACTATTTTTAGCAACTACTAAATTCGGCGATTTTTCCTTAGAACGATTTAGCGACTCAGATTGATTAAATTTAGCGATTTTCCAAAAATTTAAAAGCAATGGTTAGAGGCACGCAGGACGAGGATGGTTAATTGAATGATGTTGAGCCTAGCGAGAACGCTGAAGACTTGCCATTATTGACAATACTGTCTGTACGTTGCTACCGGCAGTCACTTGAAAACAGTTCCAGTCGGAATGTCAAAATTTAACGAGTATTAAAATTGGGCCGATAGTAATTTTTGCGATTTTCGGCCCAACTCGCTTATTCTACTCGTTCGATGTGAGATTGCGGGAAGCTCATGAAAACAGCTCAGTGTCGAGCAGGCTATACGTACCTCATATCGAATAAACCCCGTTTGAGTAGGTTAACAGTTTTATTAAATAAATTTTACAAATTATGGAACTGTTTTTTCGTGTCAATTTTGAGGGTCGGTAAACTGGATTCACTTCTGAGTATTTCTCTTAATTTTTTTAGAAACAGCTGCTTTCCAATTCCATGTAATTTATGGTATAACTATTAATATTATAACTAGCGCTGCTGCGCAGAGAAGCATCGGACGAACCAATCAAAATGCTAGAAATTCACTAATAATGGCAGCGATTTGTGTATAGCATGAGTGTACGATATTAGCATCGTTACTGGACATTCCTGTTCTGAAGTATTACTTGTGTTGTTTGTTTGTTTGTTTGTCTTGTTTTTCTTGTTTCTTCTTTTGTCCGCTACTATTCGCTTCCATCTTTTTAAATAAACTGGATTACTGTAAACGTTTTGGCGATCACTCGAAGATCGTTGTTATTACAATACTGCTCATAGTACCATTGCAATTCCCGGCCGTATAATTGCTGTTTTAAAATAGCTGATAATATGATGAGAACACGAAACATGCCGTACAGGCTGAATTTATCTTCTAATTCTTCAATAACTAACCACTTGAACTTAATTGGCGAATAATGACGCATGTTTTCAAGATTATAATTAACTCTTAACTTGAAACTTAAGGACAAACCATAAAGACAAATATCAGGGCAGGGAAATGTCATAAAATCAACTGCCTGGTTAACCTAGGAAAAGATAAATTTCATTATAATTTATATTATAAAATTCTTTCTTCAGTATCAAACCTCGAAGAACTCATATTTAAAGTCCTCTTGTAATGTTTCTATTTAATAAGATCTTTCAACTAGTATCATCAATATATTAATGAACACTTAATGGCACTCCGAAAAGAGTGAACAACCCGTGAGGAGATTATTAACTCACAACTACCAACAATCACGAAATGTTACTAGAAATGTAGTGTGCAATTAAATGTCAATGAGATCATACTAAATACGAAATACGAAATGTTTAGATTCTATATATTTTCAAAGCCAGATGCAACTGCTTTATAGTTCAGAGATTATCAGTTGGTAGTGCGTTTCTTTGCCAAATCCAGCGAATGAAATAGTTGTGATTTCATGCATGCATGTATGACAATGCATTAGCATTCGCACCACAGGGTATGCTAAGAACACAAATATTTCTTTGCATGTTTATGAAGCAACTTGTTGTTTTTTTGTTTCGTCTCGTACTTTTTCGCTTTCTCAGCAGGTGACGAACAATAATTAGACGTCAGACTTGTTAGTATTACTCTCCGCTCTCAAGAAGAGCTTCGTCGTTTACGCAAAGATATCAGTGCCGGTGGGGGGCATGCTATTACAGCTGGAGAGTCAATCTCTATTCTAGTTGCAAGGGGAATAAAGATTATGGTTCAAGCTAAATTTTATATCACTACGAGGTTTGAAACATAATCATTACCATACAGGAAAATTGTAGCGTTCCTCTTCTTTTTAATCATAAACACGATAGCTTTGACTTCGGGTATCACCCAACACACGCACCCATTAAGTTAATTAATGCTTAATTGTTGTTTAGTAAATTGCTCGTTCCATATGACTTTTACACTAGCAGTACACTAACATTTCCGCTTATAACCAGAATTAAGGCACTGGAGTACTATTGTTGTATTGAACACAAAACCGTCTCGAAAAATAAAATAGTTTTAAAACAAGAATGAATCTTTAGAATGTACTAAGACGGAAATTTTCTCTATTAAAAATAACCAGAAAATAAGAAAGACATCAGGCAGTTCTTACCAAGCTATAGGTGGACGACACGATCACGCTGGTACAAAGCGACTTCTCCGTGCAGTCGGCAAGAGCAAGTGTATCCAGTGATAGCACACGGCTGGGCGGGAGTTATTTATTGGGTAGTTAATTATTTCCTTGTCAGCGGCTAGACCAATCAACTGAGCTCCTTAGAATGAGATATTGTCCATTGTTTGTTTCTCGAGAGCTTTTGAATTCGCAGATCGTGTTTTAAAGTGCTGTAAAGTTTCAGAGAAGTATATACCATGCATGGTTCTGCTTCAATCAGTAGCTTGTATTCCAGATACGGTTATATGATGCAGGTAGTGTCAGAGGCAAGGATTCGCGTATTGTTCTACAGTTTCACCCATTGGATACTGTGATTGACTAATGTACATATTTTACTGTACATAATGTCACCAGGTAAATGACAGAATAATGAAAATATTTGTTTAATTCCAAAAATACAGAAATATCATGTCATTAAAATGTACTTCAGATAAGGATGTATTAGACATAATTAAAAAAGGTCGACTTGACGAAGTTCAAGACGTTTGTCATATTTAACTTTTTCAATGTATATAACAAATTCTTATCTGAAGTACTTTTTTTAAAAACTTTTAAACTTGGTGTGATGACAGATCGTGGTCATTATTAGCCTTTGAGATAGCTGCATCTTACGACAACTGCGTCACCAGTTATAGTGTTGAAACAATTGACATATTTATATCTATATTTATATTTATCAAAAGGCTATTGCGGATACGAGGTCTTTAATATCTGGTTGTAGTGTGCTGCAGTATATTGAAACACAGTTGTTGCTTTATAAAGAACATTTCTATTTTAACGTGTTACAACTGTTTTTATGCATAGTTTTTCAAAAGCGAAAGAATTTTAATTTGTTGAAATGTAAATAGTACCCTGTTGCATGTACTTTCCGATGTCGAGCAGTCTCCAATATTTCTCTTTTTACTTTTAAGAGAATAAATCCCAAGGCTGGGTGAAATAATATGATATCAGTTCATCCATTTAGGCGGTGAAACTGATTTATGTCAGCCAATATCTATTATTACATTATTATTATTATGAATTCAGCTAGCTGTATTGTGTTATTTGATATTCAATCATTTTGGGTAGTAGCGAGCATCATAGTAGCTACTATACTGGGAATCTGTTTGTTCACTGATTACACCGTCATTAATAACAAATAACTATGAGTGAAATATATCACTGAATTACGGAAGTCTGAAAATCTATAATATTTGAACTCATAAATAAGGTTCGTGCACTCTTTCTGTGGAATGCACTTTGTCATAACAAAGCACTTAACCCCTTCTTAAGAACATCGACATGATTTGCAGTTTATGCAGTTCTTTTGCTCTTTGTGTGTCTGGTACCAATGATCGTAAATCCTGGTCCTCACCGGTGAAATAAGAATAAGAATAAGAATAAGCACAAGAACTATGAACAAGCCAGCGAGGACACCCGTGACAATGAATAAAACAAGAATGAAATAAGCACAAGCACAAGAAAACGAAAACGTCTGTTCTTTCTTATGCTTTATCTTGTGGTTATTTCACATATTTCCATGCATATGTCACTATTTCACCAGTGGGGACAGGAATTAAACAAGCGCAAGCGCGAATTCTTATTTTACCAGTGGCAACACGCGACACGTCACGTGTACCTTTAATGTTGCCTCTACGCATGCGCATTTCATGTTTCTCGTGCTTATTTCACAAGTGAGGACCAGTCTTTATACAATAAACTATAGATATAATGTGCGCTCTGATTGGTTGAATGTCTCCTTTGCATAACCCAAATGGAAGAAAGAAAACTTCATTGTGGGCCTAATTATAATGGTTTGCATTGAGTTATGGTAACGATTGTACAAGTTTTGGAGAGCGCTACCTCGACTATTTCTTGTTAGTTCTCCCAAACTTGCACTCGAGTTGCCCACGTGTTAATTACTCCTTTTAAGTCGGTGGAAAACACAGAAACGTTTTCTATTTCTTAACTTGTAGATGCTTAGTAGAGACGCGGTGGCTGCCGGCCATAATGCATAGTCTTGATATGTGTCAAGTGATATTTCAGTTGCAAGTAATAACTTTCGTTAGTGAGCCCAGGTTTGATGGTGAGCATGAATTGCCACGCAAAAAAGCTCAAAAATATTGCAAGAAGCGATAAAATCAGCCAAAAGCTCGCTCACAAGCGGAACAGCATATTGATGATAAATGTCAACACATCTAATGGTGATAGCGAACAGAAAGAAAACACTAATATCAACTGAGTAGAATATTCATAAACCGCAAACGAGTGGCTCTTGAACTACCACTCACCACGTCCGCGTGACGCTATTGATATTGATTGGTCTGGTATTGCACTCTTGATAAAAACCTGTTTCTGAAACTCACAGATCATGAGTTTCTTTTAAGAAATAGAAGACATTTCCGTGTTTTCTATATTACATAAGTTTTTATCCATTTTATATCGGTTTCCACACCTTTTTTACCAAAACTATATTAATATACTTGTACTTGCTTCCAAAATGTACCACTTGTTATATACGAACGAGTGAAAAGCAAAACGAAATTATTGTGGTGATTTGATACAGAGCGATTTGCTTGACTTGACTTTTATAAAATAAATCATCTTACACCTGGCAAGAATTAAATACAACTACATATTATTAGCCCCTTGGCTCATGCCTTGTTGAGCACTCTATCTGGAGCTAGTGTACCATTGTCACTAGCGCATTGCGTAGCTCACTAGATCTCACTAGTCTTCTAGTTTGAGCACTCTGATAGAAGCGTACATGTAAGCTAGCGTAGGATCGTCTGAGGCGCCTATATAGCCGAACATCAACTCCAGCTTTACTGCGCGCACTGCAAAGACGAGGCCCAGCCAGCTGTAGGCCGAAACAGTATTGTCTACAGTTAGTTACATACATGTACATACATACATACATACATACATACATACATACATACATACATACATACATACATACATACATACATACATACATAGAGAACTATAACCCATTGCATATCCGCCATCTGTGACTGATGTTGTTACTGTATTTATTAGCGGTCGTGACGGTCATACATTGTGCCAAGAGACGAGCTAGTGATCTATCCACTTGTTTACATTTTACGCTTGTTCAGTGAATGATAACCTTAAATGACCAAAGAATCAATCGACAGGTAGAGCTCTTGCATGCTGCTGCCGCTAAAGCTGAAACCAGCACATCCCCAGGAGCTGAAAAAGAACAGTTCCTGGAAAGCTACTGAACTCAAAATAAGGCTAGAGAGTGACCTTAGTATCATATAATGATATCTTAGTATCATATATAATGATATCTTAGTATGATATAATGACTAATATAGTTCTTAGACGAGTCCAGGCGTTCGACCGTGGACTATAAGACGAACATAAAATGTGAATGACTTATTTCAGGTAATATAATATAAAAACTGGCTATAAATCATCTGACAGCTTAATATTTACTGCAGAATATAATGCAAGGCAAGCAGTAATTAATTTCGGCCCATTTTTACCTGTGACATAACATGACCTTTCACGTGACCCATCACTTCCCGTTTATCTGCAACCGGACTTGCTTCTTGGTATGATGCCAGCGAACAACACGCGACTTGTGAGCTGTATAAGAATGTATTTCAGGTGCAGTAATTAATATCATCATTCCTTGCTATACTCTGAGTGCAACAGTAACAATGTTCTTTGCGAGAGCAACAGCCCTTTACGTTTGCTTATTGGCTTTTGGGACTACCTGGGCAGGATCGCCTCTGTCCCTTGGCCAAACGATTCCGAATGAACCAGAAGAAAAATCCAGCGGTCCTATCAGCGGCAAAATCACCCGCGAGAGCAACCGATTTCACAAGGAATTGGTCAGGAGTTTCAACAGCGACATTAGGTTTAAAGATGAAGAAAACACAACCGCAGATCGCTATATGACGCCACGATGCCGCGAAAAGCTGGATAACTTGGCCCGACTTGTGAAAAGACAGTGGTTTGGTGCCAAGTTGATGGTACTCGAGGCCTGGGACGAGGGTGAAGAGCAACACAGTGACAGCTCGTTACACTATGAAGGACGAGCTGTTGACGTCACCACTTCTGAGCACAATCCAGCTAATCTAGGCATGCTGGGAAGGCTTGCTGTAGAGGCTGGCTTTGACTGGGTGAGCTACACGAACCCAAGCTATGTACACGCGTCAGTGAACAAGACAAATGGCACCGAAGGCAGCGAAATGTACACTCGACGGCGTCGTCATCAGTGTTCCCATTGCAACAACTGTTGTAATGATAATAAAGGCTGTTTTACCCTGCATTCGCGAGTGAAAACCCCTGCTGGCGATTCTTTGCTAATGAACGAACTCAAAATCGGAGACCACGTCATGACTATGAAGACATCTGGAGAGGTCTCTTACAGTCCCGTAATTTCATTCTTACATTATGAGCCAGAGATATCCAGCTATTTTGTTCGCATCCAAACAGATGCCGATCACATTATTACTCTGACCGCTGACCATCTCATCTACAAAACCAACCGCAGGAATATGAACGGCTTGCAGTTGCCAGAACCTGTGTTCGCATCTGAAGTGAAGGAAGGCGATTACCTGTTTGTCGTCCCTACCGACAATGCAACCAACATTTTAACCTCTCGCGTTGTTAAAGTTCGCGTCGTTGAAGAGAAGGGAGTGATTGCACCACTGACGGCGGACGGCACGATTGTGGTCGACAACGTAGTGGCTTCCTGCTATGCCGTCACACGACGAGTGGGGCTGGCTCATCTGTCATTCGCGCCATTGCGCCTTCTGTACCACACGGTGCCCAGATTCCTTCCTGACAGAGTGGAAGGCATCCCCTGGTATCCCAGAATGCTGGGCAAGCTGGCACAAACTGTTGGCGTCATTGGCGGTAGCTCCAACATCATGGGAAAGGAACTGTAGCAGAGGAATGCGAAGGCGTAGCTTTTTGTATTCTATTCTATATTTCGCTTTGATTAAAATAGTTTGCTAAAATGCCAATTTCAGGTTAACCTATATAATCTTACTTTAGTTTTTTACCAAGTGTACGAGCTGCGTCAAAAATTGACGATAACGAAGTTTTGAAAAAAACTGAACTGAGAACTTTGCACGAGCTGGTAGTGTAGTAGTCCAAGTTATCATTTTGTGTTGCTAGAAAACTGGGGCAAATTCAATCATGTTAGTAGATCAGTTGCAACAACTTTATATATTTAGAAGATCAAATTTAACATTAAACACGCAATTAACAGCTTTTGCTATATAGCATGCATGGATGACTGTTTTATCGAATGTCTGCCACATTATCAATCCATCTGGGGTTTATTTCATTCAAAATTCCCTCATTTTCTATTTCATTTTCTGTGGCCACTTTGTCTTGATATTATGGAAATCAATAGATGGCATACACATATATATTACCATGTTACTTTACAACATTAAGTTTAGTACGAGACACTGTACCGCTATTCACCAGTAATATCGAGGATAAACGTTATCTTTTTTGTGAAATGGGGAAGGCTCTACATCTTGGTGAATTAAAATCTGGTAAAATAGTTTCATACAGCTCAGAAGTCGTTCAAATTTTAATTTGTTTTCTTGTTAGTAGAACTCTCCGTTCCTACATGTATGTCCATCCGCTGTCTCTCGTCCCCATCCCTACCCACGTTAGTTTTGGATGTTTGCTTGTGTTTAGACATTTTGGGGCATCCAATGCTTTGAGGATCTACTGCAATCATTTCGTATATGTATCATAGATACATACTTTTTAAATACTAAGTCATTGTTTTTGTAAATTATTTTTAGATAGATTTTTTGTTGTATATCGATTTTTTTGATTTTTTAATACTATTACTGTTTCATGCTTATGTATGATATGTAAATTTTTTAAAATACAAAATTTATTTTTTTTCCTTTTTTCATATTGTAAAGCGCCATGAGCTTATAGTTATATGAGCGCTATAGAAATAAAGTTATTATTA
>JANVCJ010027221.1:0-13976 GCA_026413505.1 Epizoanthus ramosus | reverse complement strand
CCCCCCCCCCATTTATAACCAACCCAAGACCCCTTATGAACTTATATAATCCCAGGGCTTTTAATGTGGGATTTTATTTGACACATTAGCATCTGGAGAAGTTCTGTATTTGCAAAATTATATTCTTGCAACTATTATCTGACGAAAAATAATGAGGTGCTTGCCGTTTGAACCAAATGAGGAGAGTGAACCACTGAAAGTATGTCTGTTGCTGAGGTGGATGATTTCAGTGATCAGACGAGCATTTTTCACTCTCCTCGATGTGAATCCAGGTGAGTGACGATGGTGCTGCAAGAGCAATCACTCAACTTAAACGGCAAGCACTGGAGGCTTTACATGTTTGGTTGTTAATAAATTTATTATTATTAATATTATAAACCTAACTGGTACTAAATTTTATCCCTTCACTTTCACTCTTTAACTACTTTTTACTAAGCGCCTTCGCTTAGCATTCTTTCAAAATTTCCAAATAGTTAATTTGGTTAAAAAAATAAACACATTACAGATCCATCCATATTATTTACATATTAAACCCTTTAAGTCTTTGCAGCAATAGAAAACTTTGCTCCATTTTAATTTACAGAACTTTGAAACCTGCAAAATGGCTTGACTATAAAACTTGAAAATGTTTATGAATGAATCTTTAGGAGTGATTGTGGACAAGGGGTTTTTCTTACAAAAACCAACAATTTTGAACATAAATTATATAATTTGCTGTTGGTGAAACTGCTGTCCACATCTATAGTATCTTCTGCTGTGTAACCATACCCTTGCACTAGCAGGCAATATAAAACACTGGCAAGAAGGTCAAGTACATCTGAAATCAATCAAAACTCTGCAGGGATCAAACCAGTAGACAAATGTACAAATGTCTTCCCAACTTGACAGATGACATCACAGCTGTAGTGTTTAGTGTAAACTTGAAAATATTTGAAGAACGTAAATTGTTTTTGATTGATTGTGAAATTAGAAGTGATTGTTTTCACTTTGTTGTACAACAAAGCAATAGCAATCTTTGGATTTCTTTCGATTTATCCGAAACATGATAGCCAGGTTTCTTTCAATCGAAATATGATACTGCCTACTGGTGCCTGATCTATAGTTCAAAAACATGTGTACTGTCCTGATACACCAAGCATGCATGCAAAGTTGTGGGAGGTTTATTGCCATATAGGAAAAGGGCAGCATTCTTTCCTCATAACATAAACTAAAAGGAAATGATTTCTGAAGCTGACTGCTAAAATTGCGTTGTCTACCGACAACTTTCAGACAAATCTCATGTTCCAAATTTTATCTGTCAGCTTTGACTTGGGCAGTTGGGGTCAAAACGTCAAAAACAAAAAAAATTGGCCACCATTAAACTTGAGAAAAACCCGTTAAGATCATCAAATTTGCTATACAGAAAACAAAAGATTAATATAACAGTCCTAATTTTTATTGCATGAAATGCTCTTTATCTTGACTTGTGCGATATTAAAGTGTTGCTTTCACAAGAAACGGACACGCAGTTTCGCAGAGTAACTGGACAATCACGCACGCAATCACAGGACTATCAAGTGATTTCGATGGTTCTTATACAACTCCCTTTTTAGCAAGCCAGGAAACAAGTTTACGTCATATACATGTATAAATGGCTGTGGAAAAACTGTATTCTGAGTACTAACATTAAGGAAAATGCTGACAAAGAGAACTTACAAGGATTTGTGTTAAAAAAGAATTCCGCTTCGATTCGAGACAGATCGAGAGTGATAACCTCGGTCTATTTTTCTCGACCAGCTGTCACGATATGAAAATTTATATCCGCAGCGTTCTCGAACGCAACCTTAACAAGCTAGCTTATATCGAAATGATTTCCTGAAAAGGAAAACTTATAGCCTATCACTTGTAAATTAATTCGCTTAAGCAGTGTCTGGAAACAACGATTTACACGTGGAAAACGAAAACGAAGAACATAAGTTCTGTAATATACAATATATTTCGCTTTGAATACACAATTTGCATAGAGTTGAGACAATCGCTATACTGTCAAAAAATCCCAGTTTATATATACAAGTACCAGCTAACTCTACGCTCGCCATCACAACCTCCAGAGAGCTCTGCAGCTCAATTCAACGGTTACGAATAATTGTAACATAATAGACCAACTAGAATCTTTAAGTTACATTTAATTATTTAAAATATATAGGATTTAGAAGCCTGCTTTTCCCAAAGATTTTAGTATATTTAGTCTGGTTCGACAGAAACTTTTGTTCTATCGACCATGACTGAACAACACAATACAAAACCATCCAACCAGGCCGGTAAAATTCTAGCCACACGTGCAACACAGAAACAATAACCTTTAGGTCTAAGGATATGAAAGCTATGAAGTAACCCGAGTAAAGCTGGGACAATTTACGTACAATTCAAAGTGTTACAGAAAGTTCCTACAAATCTACAGAGAAAATGAATTAATTTTAGCTGCTGGGCAAAGCCAAGACTTATTACTAATATTAGTGATACGTTACTACATATAACCAAACTACTATTAATCGAGGAATCAACCAATACATCACAAAGGTTGATTTTCAATAACTGTGCAGAAATGCAACACAATACTCAAGAAATATCTAGTAATCTATAACAGGTGAGATAGAGTTAAAAACACGAGTTTATGTGAAAGGCCACCGATTGATCAGCGCAAGTTGCTTTGTAGCTAAAGCGACTACCGCGAAATCAGTTTATTGAGAAATAAACATCGGTGAACATCGAAAGCGATGTTATATCTTACAAGCAATACCGATTGTCACTATTACTTCAATTCTTTATAATATTACAGCAATATTGAGAGAATGAGAACCCAAACTTATTCTCTGTAAATGACTAAGGCGGCCTGATTGTAAGATCTATCGCCGCTCGAGCGGTCTGTCGTTAAAAAGCGATATCGCCTTGAATGTGCTCAAAGCTTAACAGTAAAAATAATCTAACATTTTGGCCTCAAGCCTTCGCCAGAACTTCCTCCACACTCCGCACTTGTAAGTTAGCTACCAGCAAATACAAAATGAAGGAAACGAACTTACTTCAACATCACGTAAGCCGTGTACGGTTCTAGCGTTCGCAGGCAAACTCCACGGCGAACTCTCCTCCGAAATCCGATCCAATGTTACTACAGAACACGTTCAGTCATATATCATGCTAAAATTATCCCGTCCTCCAAGCAGTGACAATCGCCAGGTGACTTATGGTTACTCCAAATGTATTGTTATCTCCGAAACCTATTCCGTTTACTGAAATGCTTCGCCTGATCACAACTCTCTTCCAAAGCACAAAAAGCCGAATGCACTCAAGTTCTTCAAAACGACACATGCATTGAAACTGATTGGTTGTCATAAAGCGACCAATCAGAGTTGAGAAGAAATGTATCTCCATTGTCAATCAAAATACCGCGGCGAATTCGTCGGTAATTTCTCAAAAGATTACGCGCTTTTGTCACTTTTCTTGTGTTTTGGATCAGCTGCATGCATTAATCTTAGTTTTTACGCAAGTAACCTTTAATTATCCGTCTAAGAGTTTCGAAAGTTTACAAAACAACTGAAATTTCAGAGAACTGCAGCTCCAATGAAAGGCAAACCCGCAAAGCAGTGAAGCGTGAACAAGGGTGGGATTCTAAGCTACCAAATCGAGTGTTGACAAGATCCCCTTGTACACCTATTGTGATATTTTATTGACCACACGTGAATCCTATGCCATTGGATACATTCCTGTCTGATTGACAGACAAAGAAACAACAAGATCATTGAAAAGTTCCGCGATCACAAATTGTCTCCCATATCGTATTTAAAATATCACGAACTGCAACATGCAGCCGGCTTTTAATAATATGGAAATGTTTTACACAGCAACTTTTAGTTGTTTGGCGAGCTGAGGAAATGACTTAAAATAAGCTCGAGGATTCTAATTTTGTCAGTCTTTAACAGGGGCTTTACGTTAAGTGCTAGCGTTCAACACAGTTTCCGGGCTCAGTAAAACTATAAACTGTTCACTATTCACTAATTCAGTATTGAGTCATTTTACACTTTGTTTCTTCGTGGGGGTTCTAAGAATTTCTTCCCTGTTTGCACAATTATGAATATCTTTCAGTTTAGTATCTTTCGAAAAACTAGTGTGACCTGTTTCTTTGCCGTCAATTGTCACAAATATCGCATTTCTAACGAGGTTAAAATGCTGAAGTGGTGACGAGTTGCGAAGCGAGCATTGACTGCAGTGTTGACTGTTCCAAGAAAGACAGGGAAAAAGAGTCACAAATTTTAAAGAGTTACAGATAATTTAAAATGGCAACCGATATACTGAACTAGAAACCCAAGAACAAATTGAAAGTTGCTGAGTTTAGAAAAGAGATAGCTAATAAATTCTTGCATTTGCAGCGATCACTGTTATTTTTGGCAGAACCGAGTTAGTGAAACACTACAATTTTGTACAAACTTAGAAAAACAGGAAGGGCTCATATTCCTGCGGTATCAGTATTGGGATTTTAAAAACATATATCAGTGTTAGTTTCAAAATGGAAAAATAAAAGTACTTCGCCCTTTGTCATATTTCAGTTTCGACTTTAGCAACAGTAGCAGTCAGTTCCAAAAACATAACTTTTTAATATTTGTTTGTCAACAATGAAACGGAACTCAATGAATATAGATGGTAGATTATGAAGGAGATGTCGCATAAACACCCAAACAGCTGAAGCATCCGTTATAACATCACATTCGCCTACCCTTGCTGTCAATCATGTTGAGAAAAAACAATCCTAGACGTGCATGTAAGCATAACCTACAAACTATAAATAAGTATAATCGTAAGAGCGGCGTACAATCGAACAACCATAGTCAGTTATCTTGCTTAGTTAATTTTATCTATATTATCTCTATGTTAATTTGAATTAGTATAATTGCTTGTATTTGATCAGCGAATTCTGTTGAAATTACGTTTTCACTTGTCATGTCAATACCTTTCAAATATTTATGACCTCGTTAAACCTTACATGCAAATCTCGTTGAAAGTCGGTTAAGTTATCACACGGGAATGGGGGATATATATCGGGATATATACCCGCGTGCACGTTAACAAAAGATCGTAAAATTTTATTATTTCTGTCATGTTCACGTCTGCCAAATTGTAATTTTTGTATCGTTGATACCTGACCAAAGTAAAGCTTATTCTAATATTAAGGTCAGATATACAATTACAACACAAAAAATCAGCGATGCCAATCACGTTCCTGCTTTTTAAAATAATATTCCCAGAGTTGCAGTAACACTTATTGAATCGAAACAAAAAAGCTCAGACAACACGTTTTTCAAATATACATGAGTATTATATCAGGCAAAAACATATGTCGAACGTGGCATGACAAGTACAAAATTGTCAACTCAGCAAGCATTTACGTACCACAATCAAGACAGGATCGAGTACGTACGACGTGCGAGTGACGAGAGACACGTTTTCCCGCTCTTTTACTCATGGCGCAAGATAATGTTTTTGGGCAGGTTTATTATTGTCTGCTGTATTGTATTCGGACTTTGGTACTGTTTCAGTCAGCATTCTCTTTTCTGTTTTCAGTTTCTGTTTTAGAAATACATTTCACTGAATTGTTTTAGAAACAGCCTTGTTTCAGTGCTGCTGACGTCACGCTGAGATTAAGTGGATCATAAACGTAACAAGTTATACCTTGACGTCAGGTATCATCATGTCACTTAACATCACGTGGCCATGCTGCCACTTTTAAAAACCCAGACTGCAAAAGTTATAAATAACTGTCATTTTTTCCTTCACCTGCTATGTGGTACCAAATTTGACGTTTTCGTGTTCAACCTCCTACAAGCAAAATATTTCTTTTTTCGTGCAACATGGCTAACCTTCAGTCACATTGCAGTATAGTATTATCAATCAATTTTTAATTCATAAATGAATAGAGTGTTCATGTTCCTCTTTATTTCTGTTATTTTTCTGTCGCCTATTACGCAAATTTCCCGCATAAACTGACGAAGAGAAATTGCACTATAAGATATTGCTTTCAAATGAAAAATGTGGGTGTGGTCAACACAACGCCGTTTATTGAAGCTGGTGTAAATCTAACTGTTGGTCCCGACCCACACACGTCCATTGACGTGATGTGCTAAAAAGAATATCATGTACTCGTGCAGTTCCTACCAGCGAAAGGGAGGAAGTGATGTTGATTTGATTTTTCTCGAAATGAAACTTCGTCCTCCCCCGCAATCTAAACGTAAAGCAAATCAAAGGAAGAAGTGACGCACATGACAACAGATCTAATTTTTTCAGTTAATTTGGTGTAGGCACTCTGAAACGTGCTTTTAAAATATCTTTAGGACGGTAGCTATACAGAACAGTCAATTATTGTTTTGACTTCATTCGTTATAAAAACAGCCGCGAATGATCTTCATCGCGGCAAGTGAGAAATTTTACAAAATATCGATGACCACGTTTTAAAACAATATCGCATCAGTGTCGCTAGTTTTTCAGTATTTTCTGGTAGAAACGTTGAATTTCTTCTGTTCGCAGGCACAACCCCCAATTTCAACAATGTTCTCTCTTTCCGCCGCAGCTGGAAATTTTTAGGTTTTGATTTTGTTGTGATAAGTCTGTTTTCCATGTATACGAGTGTTCAGCCGCGTTATCGAGTTAATATGGATCTAACATTTCTAACACACACTCTGTTTCGCGTTTTGACTATTTGCTTGGACTTTAATTTCTGTTACTGGCTTCCAAGTATTAGTTGAACCGTAAAAGAAACAAAAAAAGCACTTGAACAGAAATAAGCACGCTTAAATTCACTTGGCCTGTGCTTACATCATGAATTATGAATGTAAAAAGACGGCAAGCGATAAAAAAGTGTGCAATATTCGTATACAAATGCCAGTCGGAACATATTTGTTTCGAGCAGTAAATTGACTTCTACCATTCCAATTCGTCGTTGCCGAGGAAATAGTAACATCATTATACTCTAGCAATGGTTAAAATATAAACGCTAAAATCAACTTGCTGCGTTAAACATGGGCAAATATCACTTCTTGAGTCCGCAGTAGTCTAACAACCAAAATCCGCATCTCAATTATTTTTCGCCGCCGGGATAAGTGTACTAGTTTTCACTGTGAGGGGAGTTACGTTAACAGAAAAAATACATATATACTTTAAATAACCGTAGCTACTTTGTCCTACCAGCTCCTTTGATTCCCGTGGTCTCCAGATCTATGTACTCCAGTTCCATAGGTATAAAGGCGAACTGTTGTGTACCCGGAGTGACTGAAAGGCAAATATGAATTGTGTTGTAGTTAATGAATTCAAAATACATAATAAAAAAAACCCTGAATTTTGATGCGAATGAAACTCAAATATTTTAACGAATCTGTTGCTGCTTGGTTGCAAATCTAGAACCATTGCCAGAACGTACACGGATATGTTAAAATTATGTTGCAAAACTTAATCCAAAATATGACAAATGCATGTGTGTGAAAAAGAAAACGATTTATAAACGCGCTGTTGTATGAGTATATATGTAAGAAAAATTATTATTCAAAAATATATTATCATCAATAGAATATTTAAATTTCTATATAGTTCATTCAAAAAGTTATTCTTATGAAACTGAATCCAAAATTTGAGGCACTTTAAGCAAATATTTTATAGATAGAAGCGTGAAAGAAATAAAAGACAACATAGACATCAGTAGACATGAAGCAGATAAAACCATCGCATAATCAGATCGACAATTGGTAATAATCTACAAATTACTCGAAGTGATGCTCGGTACCTGACACACACACACACTGTTTTTCTATTATAAAATGCGAAAGGTTGTATAGAATTGAGAACACAGCAGTAAATTTCAATGTAAATTCGGCTTTTTCTCTGAGTGTCAGATTACAAAGTCAGTTTTTAACGACTGCTTTGAGAAACAGGCGTCGAAGAAACAGAAGAGCGTTTTAACTGAGCATGCATTGCTGTAGATTACGGCTGTGAGAGTTGAGAACTGTTGGAAATGAGCGTATTATAAGGGTTGTCTAACGAACGTTTATGCTTGCCAAAACACCTACTGTGCGAGACTAATCAACCTATAAACTCACTGGCAGCCAGTTCGTTATCAATTATGTTGGACTGGTTTGGTGATAAACAAATGGTTGGTCACAACTTTCAAACTTTCCGCTAACAGTTTACTATCTTACTGACTTGTTGAACACGCCACAAACACAACAAGACACCTGATACTAAAATATTATCTGAAGGGTTTATCGTGAATAATTTAATTTTACAACAAAACAAACACAAAACATATACTGAAGGGTAGTGGCTTTTCCTCTTAATAAGCTAAGTGGGAGTAATATTTTTCTGGTTGAGCTTTGTGCTTGAACTCTTGTCTGTGGCAATCGGCTATGTTTCAGTTTCAACGTCAATTCCTGGTGATTTTCGTCATATCATCGCTGGAACCGCACATCAAATGTTCACTTGAAAACATAAATCATTCGGATCGCACAGCAAGTCCGCAATTGCTGGCATATGTAGTTTCACCCCCACCCCCTCCCTCATCTATATACAAAATTATGTCGCTAAAAAACAGCTGTTTCGTTTTCCTTCGGACTTTTACCTTTCTATATCTACTGAATACGCTTTAAAAACAACATCCAATCTTTATTATATTAATTCCATACAGCGAAAGGAAAGGGAAAAACTCGGTAATTATGAAACTGTTATAGCAAATCAGTTACTGTGTAAATTGACAGAACAGTTTTCCGGGCTTCTTTGACTTTGTAAGGATCAAGTACGCGCTTTGATCTTTCGGACAAGTTTCAGGGCCGTGTAAGTGTCAAAATGACAAGGCATCATTAAAATGGCAATACGAAAGGTCTGTTCTATCCGCAATAATGTTTGTTGTGGTGATATGGAATATAACAATCAACAATTACAAAGACACGAAGTTTGTCTTGAAGAAAGATCAAAGGTTGGTTTTTGTTTCCAAAGAAATGACGTTTGGTCTTCGATACGCGATGACGCGACAAATAAATTTGCGAATTCATGACTTGCTAATCCCACATGTAGTATTAGTTCTCTTGTGTTGAAAGTAGGCAATTTTAGACTTTTGGTTATATAGCTCGAACGGTTAATATTTAATAACTTTGCACTGATGGCTATGAATAATATTGACATCACATTCCTAAAAGAAATAACGTTCATTTTAAGGATATTTTTTTCAAACGTTTTGCAACGGAAGTTTATTGCGGTTTACTTCAAACTTCCGACTACGATACATTATTAATTTCCATCAAAGCACCACTTTTACCTTGACCCTTTTGAAGAAAACATGATCGACTTCAAATTTCTCCTTACAACTCCTCATTGGAAGAAACAAGCAGCTGAGCATATTCAACATGCTTTTTATTTATTTTGTCGTATGGAGATTATCACTAATACGAGCATTAAGAACCGGCAAATCTTTGGTTCCCGATCTAGTCGGTCATGAAAACGAGGGAAAAGTACCAACGCTACGGAACACAGTTTCAACTCAAGTCAGAAACGCGGACTCGTTATATAAATGACATGTACTATTGAAAATACATTTGTCTAAAGTTAGGTTCTATCGCTTTCTAGTATATAGGCGAAACGCTTTTAAAATTGTTGTACTATAGGGTATACTATAAACATTGTAGTATTTTAAACACATTGAGGCTATAAAAGTGCGTTATAGAAACTGTAACTATTACATCAGTCATGAGTCATAATATAATAATAATAATAATAATAATAATAAAATGCAGGATGGCGGAATACTCGAAGTTGAGGAGAATAATTCAATGTTTATAAGTAGGAATGTCGGGGTTTTCAATAATGTATCAAATTGATTACGACGATATTCGCTGACCCAGTTGCTTCGTTCTCACCGAGTTTTGTAATTTTGTTAGGTTTGTTGTGTTGCGTTCTGTCGTTGATTTTTGTGCTGTGATTGAGCTGTTCTGCGTTGCATTGCTTTGTCGGTATTTGCTAATCCAAATAAAACCGAACTAACGACTTAATTAAGCGCAAGTACAAGCAAAACACAAGATCCTTCACACTATAAAATCGCAAGCAACACAAGCGACTGAAGCGACAGTTTATTGCGCTTGTGTTACTTCAAGCGAAATTAGAATTTTCCTTTTTTCTTGCGCTTTCTCACTTCACACTGAGGCTTGGGTTCTAGTGTAAAGTAAGGTTTGGTATATTAGACTTCTCGTCGTCCTCTTCTCCTACACCAGCAATGTAGAGTCCTAATTCTTTCTGAACTTGAAATATTTTACGCACCCAAAACCTTTTCTTCGTGTACTCTTTTCTTCATTGTAAGTGTCGTTTTTCCTTCGTAAAAGTGCAATAACGCAGTTTGGCTAATATTGTTCTAGATAATTGTGGCTCAAATTGAAGTTTCTCTTCCGACATTGTCGATGATTGCGCTAGACTATCCGCAAAAGAAACTCTGGCGATAATCGTCGACGAAATTACAACCAGGCTTAACTTTGAGATTAACGGGAATAATAGAAATTTTACACAGCAAATCGGTCAGTCTGTTGTAGTTTGTTCCCTCTCGACGATGAATGACTCGTTCAACTACGACGGTATCAAAATGGCTTTCATAATATGTCTTATCAATGTGTCTCTTCTCTTTCTTCTCCTGCTTTAAAATTATAATAAAAAATTAGCGCAAATCAACTTTTGAGCAACCAGGCCCTTGGTGGCCAGGTGAATGGAAGGGTACAGGAGCGCGCGTTTTTCCCGCCAAAAGACACCAAATTCCCGCGCACTGGCTGTCCGGATACAAGAGCGGGAAAACTGTCAATTGTGTAAGCGGCTCTAATCAATGAGCGGGGCCAGTCTAGTCAGAACCAGTTACGAAAGTAACTGTGCCTGTGCCTGTGCCTGTGCCTGTGCCTGTGCCTGTGCCTGTGTCTGTGTCTGTGTCTGTGTCTGCGTCTGTGTCTGTGTCTGTGTCTGCGTCTGCGTCTGTCTGTGCCATTGAGAACTGACCATTGTTGACCGCAAACCCGACAAATGGCAAGTGCCACAAGTCTTTTACTCTTACCATAACCAGTTAAAAACGTCTCTGCAGTATTCATACATACATATACGTGAAGGATGGATTAGTTCAGGTGAGCTGAGTGCTTAACATTGAGCAAAATGGTCTTTTTAAAATATGATTCCATAAATTTTAGAGATTTGAGGAGGTAAGTATTTTCACTGCAAGTTAGCGGTATAGATATTGTCTGTATAATTAAAACAAAACGGCACCAAAATTTACACTGGCTCCCATTCTAGGACGAGGATTACGATAGTGCCACCATTTGAGACTGGATACTTTATTTAATATTTGGGTGTTTTTACCAAATAATATTTTTAAAATGGTTTGAAATACAACTGGCACTATGCTAGGAGTGTACTAATTTCAGTCGTTGACAAATCATGACATTCCACTCACGACTCACCAGCAATATCATTCATTTGAGTGGTACCATTTCGGCTTTAATTTTAATTTTAACGCTTAAAGGGGCTATGTCACGGCTATTTAAAGCATTTTTGCGATGTACCAAATTCTCCACAAAAAACAGAAAATCTAAAAATAACAGGTTACCCTGGTAGAGAAGCACAAAAGAGATGGTGATAAGTCGTAAAGGAACGTGGATGGTTAAAATTGGGGGAGATTAAAACGGATTACCTACTCTCAATTTAATTTCGGTCCAGGCTAGACATTAAATAAGTTAAATCTATTCTCTGTCAAAATTGTGTTTCCTGTATATAGACACTTTCGGTTTTCACAATATATACCCATTTAACCATTTCTTGTCATCCTGTTGAGCTTACAACTTGTGTTTCATGACTGTGAAGGTTTTGTTCCTGACATGACTTGAGAGCATGCGCATTACCGTGACATAGCCGCTTTAAAAACCCTGATGTTAAAATTAGTCATTCATATGTATCGCTTTTGGTTTTTATTGAGATTATTTTGTCGGACTGAATTGATTGCTTACTTCATGATATTTCGCCGGGGTTATGTTGTTATAATTTCACAAAAATGAGTTGTTTAATATCAGATTTCAGTATTTTACCCTAATGTAAATGTTGAGTGGGAAGAATTTCGAAAAATAAGTCACAAAATATAAATTAAAAGAAAACCCCATTTAAACGACAAAGTTATTGCAAGAAGAAGGGAAACAAAGAAGCAGAAAAGTGAAAACATTGCAGCGGAATAACTCTATAGTATCAATAGTTTATCAGCCAACACTAGCCGCTATGCTAATAGCCAATGAAAACATACTGCGCTCAATGTGCCCGAGAACCATTTCACAAAAATGAGTTGTTTAATATCAGATTTCAGTATTTTACCCTAATGTAAATGTTGAGTGGGAATTTCGAAAAATAAAATATAAATTAAAAGAAAACCCCATTTAAACGACAAAGTTATTGCAAGAAGAAGGGAAACAAAGAGAACCATTTCACAAAAATGAGTTGTTACTAGCGTTCAGTATTTTAGCCTAAAATGTTGAGTGGAAAGAATTTCGAAAAGTAAGTCACAAACCGAAAATTAAAAAAAAAATCATTTAAACGACAGAGTTATTGCAAGAAGAAGGGAAACAGAGAAACAAAAAAGTGAAAAAATTGCAGCGGAATAATTCTACCGCATCAGTAGTTTATCAATCAATATTAGCTGCTATGCAAATAGCCAATGAAAACATACTGCGCTCAAAGTGCTCGAGAACCATCCAAATGATAAAACTAACAGCGAGCGCAAAGTACAGAGTGCAGTGCTACCGAATTGGTGGGCTTATAAAAGCAAACAATTACTCGAGAACCTTTTTCACGATTAACTTCAACTTTTTCAGCTATCATATTCATTATGATAAACCTATGGTTTCGATTCCACAGAAATAGAATCAAACCTTGTTTTATTTCTTTAAACTTTGCCCATTTGTTAACCATAATAAGGATATTACAAAAATGCAATAAAAAATGCGGTTCCATGCTCGATTTTGAGTAATGAGTTGCAAGTTTAATATGCTAATTTATGTACTTTTTTGCCGAAAACTGAAGTAAAGTTGGGCATTTTCAAGAATTGTGTAACGTCCATTAACCGCTAAAAGTCAGTGTTGATACCTAAGTAATCGTATTTTTCTCTCTTAATCAGTCCGAAATAACAAAAAGGCTGGTTTTCTATAGTTATTCGACATTTGCCAATAAATATAAGGCAGAGTCGGTACTAAATGTGTATCTCTCAAAGCTGAAATAATTAACAATTATTCTCCGAAGTGGAAGTGAGTAGCACAGGATATTCACCGAGCCGCGAAAAACTTGCTGCTCATCGACACTAACTGAGCAAAATAAGTGTGTTAGGATATACTAAATCAGTGAATCGGCGAATCAAAATAGTACGTACTCCAAATTTTGTTGAATCAGGACAATTGATGAGGATAGAACACGGTCCAACACAACTGTTCCCGCGCATTTAATACAACAAGGCGAAAGATATCTCGTAGTAATTTTGATTTACCTGCATCGTAAGCGAGGTATAATATTTAAACCATTGCAATAAAATCTTACCTAGATTGAAGAACACTCAAGTCAAATTTTGTTGACTTCATGGCACTGAGAGGAATTCCCGCCTCCTTCAGGCGCTCGATGCCAATTAGTGTGCGCTCATGCGAGCTCGGAACTCCGAAGTGGAGGTGAGTAGCATAGGAGGAGGATAACTGTGTTAGCATATACCAAATCAGTGAATTCCTTAACCCTATCTGGGCCGGGGGGGGGGCCTAATCGGCACCCACAAGGACATTTTCTTTCGCCATTTCTAAACGGTAAATGCTATCAACTTGAAACTTCCTGAATTTTCCCAAAATGTATTAGCGGACAATTTGATGTGCCAATCATAGCTGTAAATACTCCTTTGTTGCCATGGCAACCATGTTTATGAATGA
>JANVCJ010027110.1:0-13978 GCA_026413505.1 Epizoanthus ramosus | reverse complement strand
AGACCCGACCAGTGTCAGACCCGACCAGTGTCAGACCCGACCAGTGTCAGACCCGACCAGTGTCAGACCCGACCAGTGTCAGACCCGACCAGTCAGTTCTTAAACAGAACGCGAGAGCTATCTAAACTGGTTCTGGCCAGATTGGTCCTGCTCATGGGTTAGAACCGCTCAGTTCTCCCGTCATGCACGGCCATGACGCGGGAATTTGGCGAGTTTGGGCGAAAAATGCTCGAGTGCGCCTTTACCAATTTAGCAATGTCCACAACCAGTTGTCTTGGGACGACCAGACCCGACAAATGAAAAGCACACTTAACGTTATAAATAGATCTTAAACTGTCTCTGCCCAGGTCTTGGCCTTTTATCATGAGACAAGTACTTCAAAAGGGCGTTGTTAATCGCTTCAATTCAGATTTCAATATCTTCGATTTCGAGTAGAAAAAACGCCGCCAAAAGTGATAAAAGTGAAGACAATCAGCATAATATGTCGCAGCAACCGGTATTTCCACAGCAACATAATTTCTGATTTCTGAACCCAGGCTGTTGAAATACAGTTTTATGATTCGGAATCCACTTCAATATGCGCCATACTCCACTTCATCTCAGAATCACTGGTATTTGACCTTTTTGACTGAACTGAGTGAAGTGATGTTGAAGTTTAATTTTGCCTGAGAATGGACCTTTTATAACGGGCAAAAGGCAGATCTGGTTGCTAACGGAAATCAGAACCGTTATTAATTAGATGTTTCTCTTAATATATCAACCATGCATTTTTATCACATATCAAACACCGAGAACAGCGTTGAAAAAGCGAAGAACAGCTGAGCCTTTGATACATTCTCAAACAAACTAAGTCTCGATTGAGAATTAACGCATGCAAAACCCAGCAGTGTTTCATCACATATCCAAACACATATTAAAAACATCGAGATATCCCATTTGAAAATCGTTTTCTGTTTTCGGATATTAATCATATTTTGACTATTCCAAAATGTTAATTTTCGGTGTCTGGTTTGTCTTGTATTTCCCGAGATTGTCAGACACTAATGGTGTCTGCTATCCAGAGTAGCTCTCGTTTGTCTTATACGATTAGCTGAGGCTATGGTCATTAGAACACTTGTACCTACTCTAACCATCAATTCTGATTTTCAAGTGGTCCGCAACAGCTATTTATCAGCGTCCTTACTCCTTAGCAGCCTGTGCTCGCAACTACTGAAGCACGCGTCTTTGATAACGCTCGTCTTGCACTAAGCTATTTTTACTGCAACAAAATGAGTGGCTTCAAGAACAACAAACCCATGCGCTAGCCAGCTACAGTATGTACTCCACAGAGGCCTCAGTCTGCCAAAACAAATTATACAATCTGTGTACCATTGCAAACTAGGTGTTCCCACCTCCTCCGAATGAACTGAAGGCGTTAATTGGTTTTTTCCTTTCCACCTTTTTCTTCATCCTGGGACTCGGAAATGGACGCAGTCTCAGCGCCTTCCTTCTCCATTCCTTTCAACTGCTGGTTCCACATGTTGGCGTACGTTCCGTCTTCTATCGCCAGCAATTCGTCATGGCTGCGTGAAATACAGTGGTACAAGAGTGTGACGAGCAGCTCCTAAATCCCTTAGGTCCCACGTTCTTAGTAGGACCGAGGGGATTTAGGAATGAGACTGAATGTACTCATCAAGAGCTTTCATTTGAATGGTCGATCTTTTTTGTTGGTTACGTGTTGAGTAGTTATGGCATCTCACAAAAACAAGACACTCAAATCTCACATAATTTTAAGACACTAAAAAGGTTAATTGTACTCATCAAGAGTTCTCATTTGAATTGTCAGTCGCCCCCTTTTTACCCGTGCTCAGACGTTGTGAATCTCACTCCGTTGGGAAGATATTCTCAGTACTCAAAGGGTTAACAGTATCCATCCGGACCTTTCATTTCATTTGAATGGTTGGTCACGAGTCTGGTCATGAGTTAAACTGAAAGTTATGAAATTTCACTCAGTTTTGAAAGTATGCTCACGGCTCAAGGGTGGGCAAGCTTTACCACGATTGTCTTGCGTCAACTTATGTAGTTGATTTAGATTCTTAGATTATTGCTATCCAAATGAAAAGCACAAAATAAAGTTATATGGGCTATTTGTACTGCACTACAATCCTGAACTCCGGTCAGGACTTTCATTTAGTCACTCTGAATTCATGTACTACCTGTGAACGCTTTCAGTGGAATAGGACCCGGGCAGTTTATACTTACGTTCCCCTTTCAATGATTTCGCCTTCATGAAGGACGAGGATTTGATCTGCGTTAACAATGGTGGAAAGCCTAAACAAATATTAGTTAATAAGGACAATTAATGAGTCATAAATGATTCCATTTGGAAGATAAATGCAATGACACGCGACAAACACTATAGATAGAGAGGACTTCTCACTTGTGTCAACAATGAACAGCACTGCCACTGCACCTACTCATGTACCAATTACAAAGACTAAAACTTGCAAGAATAAACGTCATGTCATGTGATTGTCGTTGCCCTCAAATTATTGGCCAATCAGAGATTAACGATGATGATGATGACGACATGACATGACATGCGTTTGAGTTTTTCTCTAATGCGTACATCTCGAGCACTCGATTCACGGATTGGCTAGAGACAAGTGTGAAGCAGATTTAGCCAATCACTAACCTTTGTCACTGTGTTACATTTGTATTGTTACGCCATTCATTTTGGTAAACCGCTCTAAACGCTAGCTGTGGTAAAACAATCCTGTGTTCTTGCTAAAACTAAAATGCCCCAACCAGTTGAGAAAACCAATAACACGACCATTCCACCAGGATTTCTTGAGGACAAGAAGTGTTTGATGTTACTTGTTTCTTACAAATGAGGTGAAACTTCCAAAAATTATTTCAAAAATTATTGTCTGAAAATTCAGCGGGAATTTCTATAAGTCAGTCTTAGCACATACATACTCCCCTTGTATTAGAGTAACACGTCTCCGTCTGTTAGCCATTCTTAGTTTTGTCAAAATCATTTTAAATTTCCTACATGTCACAGTTCTTCAAATAATATCTTGAAGGTATAAATTGAACATTAATATTAGTCCCAGTTCTACATCCATTTGATTCAAAACATTCGAAGGCTCAAGACAAGTACAAAGTGACAAGTCCGTCGAAACAGAGCTGAAACATTACAAAGCTGTTTATTCTAACTGTAATCTAATATTTCTCGACTGGATATTTTATGAAAATGGAATTTGCATTGATCATCATTACCCAAATCATGTATCAATAGGAAAGATTTTGTGAGAAGTTGAGAGATTAACTGACGGATACTAAAATAATAAATCTTATAATAACTGCAATTACCTGTGCGCCACAACAATGGTAGTTCTGTTAATGGTCACGCTGTTGAGGGACGCCTGAATGTTCCGTTCGGTTTGAGTGTCTAAAGCTGACGTCGCCTACAAGAAGAAACAATCCTGTCTGAACACATATATATGCATAGAAAGCTATTCGTTGTTCGAATTCTTGTCACAGTGTTCAGCATGCGAAGATGCAGGTACTATATGCGTCACTTCCGGTGTCTATAAACAATTCAACATGCCTGGGCTATTAGCACAACAAACCAAGTTGATTTAATAGTGCATTTAATTTTTGCCTAGCAAAGCCAGTGGCCATTGGGAAGAACATAAGTCCCCCAACTGAAGAACATATATTAAGTCTGACAGGAATGCTTTTCTAAGTGGCTGATTAGGCCGCTGTCTATGCGCCCCGCCCAGGTGGTGGTTGCACTACGACCGCAGAGCGTGTTGGGACAAAAGCTCATTTTCATTCATTTGTTGCTGACGTTCATGGCGATCACATCTCCATGACCTCGAGTACAGGAGCTGTGATATTAAGTGAATGGGTCGTGGTTTATATTTTCAATGGGCATTAATTTTCTACTTTCTATAAAATAAAATAACGGTTTATTATTACTGCAACAAAGCAGCGGTTCATGCATCTTCTTGGCTCTAGGATAAAGTTCTGAAATCGATATGTTTACTTATTTATAGATACATCGCAGGAATATTTAGAAGTTCTTCGGCGATAGGGTTTGAATTGTTCGACGGATTTTCAGCCTGACCTAAAACGATTTAAATAATTTTGAGGTCAACTCGTCTAACGGTTTTTCTCTGCTTGCAACATCGCTTGAGCGGAGGACCTTTCTTTGACTTTTTTGAGGCAGGCTAGTATACCGGAAGTTTCGCCTTTACTGTCACTGTGGATGAGCTCTTTATTCATCGAAGAAATCCTCAGTTGAAGGAGAAAATAAAATGTTTACTGAACACTGGGAATTCAGGAACCGCTTCCATTGCTCGTAATATGATCCTTGTGACAAGAGTAACTGGCTAACAAAGTGGAAAATGGTCATACTTTGAGACCTGATTTCGACATAAACGAGAGAGGCGCTCTGAGGAGCGATTCGATAGATCGATTGTAATACCTTTGATGTAAGTCCTTGTAATTTTTAGTGACCGTATCAATAAGGGTTCTCTCGTAAAAAATCCTGATGTTGACCACGTTTTGCGCGTGCAGACTCCAGTCAAAGTAGCACGACGGTCGGTTGCTAGGGCTTTTTCTCCCGTTTGCGCGGGCGTGTATTTGGTCAGCAGTGTTGCGCAGAAGTGCTGCAGACTCGCTGCAGCTGAAAACAAAATGGCGGACAGCTCACAAGCTCAGTTGGATATGACATCTGTAAGTGGAAACGGTTCAGAAAGAAATGCTACTTTTTGGAATAAAAGCCTCATAGAAATGAAGTACAGCAGCGAAAGGGAGTGGATTAAATCCGTAAGAGGTGCAAAGGGGAAGCCGAATTACGGTATGGGAGAAATGGATTCCCTGCACGAGGAGGTGTGTGGAAACAAACTGGAACTTTCTGGCCCATTGATCGATGCCTACCTGGAAGAACTTGGGAAAAGCTTGAGACAGAAACTGGTTCGATCAAAGGCAACTGGGCTGGTGAACCCAATTGTGCTTTTTGTCCCTTGGTCTGTGTTCAAACACATAGTTATATTGTGCAAAGGCTATGGAGCAGACATCTGTACAAGCCCAAAGAATAAGTCAAAGAGAGTAACGATCACCATAAACAAGCGGTCTACAGCGGCAAAGGTTTTTGCTTCCCACCGTTTTAACGGAGAAACGTATTTGAAGAGGCGGCATTTCAAGAAGACAGCTGACGGTTCCTTCAAATACTGTGGTTTATCATCAGTTGTTGTCACCAAAGCAACACCACTGACAATGGATTTTTGCCTAAACAAACAAAGGGTAACCCTCACAGTTTTTGTTCAGCGTTATAATGAAGGCGATTTCGCTGTAGATTGTCACCTACAAGCATTGATGAACAAAGAGTAATTACTTTGTAGTCTCCTTCTGCCAACGAGTCAATAATCTGCTTTTCGGAAAAATTGGTTGCATTGGAAGTGGCATTTTAGCTCCAGTTAGTTTTGTGAAGATGCCCCTCCCCCACCATGACTTGATACAGTATTGCATCAGTCAATTCGTAACATGATCATACCCTCCCCCGTTTTCCCCCGGGGATTTGACAAGTTTTTGCACACAGTTTGGCATTTGTCATGATGTTTGTGTCCCAACCCCATGCATGTGACGTCTCATACAGGAGGGTGGTCGTTCGTGTGGGGCTTGTAATTGGCTGTATAAAATTTGTTCTTATGTTATCTATCAGGGCTGTAGCTGGAGGCCCCCCCCCCTCCCCCAATTATTTACACAAGCTGATACTGAAATAGCTAGTTACTGTTTTATGTCAACCAAAATTGTGTGAAATATTCTAAGTGCATGAAAATGCACCTGAAAGAACGTAAATTTCAAAAATGTTCTGGGGGAGGGCCCCCAGACCCCCCTACAATTTAGTGTATTTTTAGATTTTTTCCCCAGCAACTCAACTGCCCTCCCCCCCAAAAACAATTTTTTTGTCTTGCTACAGCCCTGTATATATATACTGATATGGATGACGACAGGGCATTTGCTGCAAAATGTTGAAAAATGTCAAATGCCTATGGGTAGTACATGTATGTGGGGGATGGTAGGGGGGGGGGAAGATGATCGTGCTACAATTCGACTGACGCATGTCTCCAATAACCCAATAGACATCTTCACTATTTTAAAATTCAACTTTATAGTAAGGCTGCGGGAGACAAAACCCAATGGCTTCCGTGTCTCATTTTCGGTAAAGAGCCCTTCAACAATAAACCACAACCATTAAAGTTTTAACAGTTTATTTTCATGTTATAATATAAATTGATAATACATGTTGAAAGAAATGCAAGTTTAAAGCATAAAATATGTTTTGAAAAATGGAAGTAGCAATTACTTCAAAACAGACATCAACATACTTGGGAGCAACAACTATAAATAACTGCAGTACTTAAAAATGTCTCACTGCATGTGTGAGTGTACACATTATACCACAAAGAGAGGTCTTTTACAAAATATTTACAAACAAGTAGTGACCAAGCAAATTAGATTAATTATTTGTAATTAATTTGTAATAGTTATGCACCTATCACTGTTAAGCCCCAGGGGAGGGGGGCCGGGCATATGTGGGGCATTTGACAACAAATATTTGCTCGAGGTGGGATATTTGACCATTTTCATTGATTATTTTTAAAACAAGTTTTTACATCAAATATATGACTCATTTGAACATCAACGACTGCCCCACAGTCAGGCATTTGATCGAAAGTTCTTGTTTGAGTTCAAATGTCCCACATATTCCCACTCCCCTCTCTCAGGCTTAACAGTGATAGGTGCATTACCTTTTCTTGGTTAAAACAATAGACCTCTTTCGATTGAGGCTTTGTTGTCCCATTTCAGATCATGTGACAATTCTCTTGAGAATTCTTGCTTTATGTTTTAATCGTATTCATTTATGCATCAGGCTTATGCATTAGAATAATAAAGAAACATTTCTCGAGGGAATTCTCACGTGATCCGAAATGGGACAACAAAGCCTCAATCGAAAGAGGTCTATTGCATGCAATGGCACTATTAGCAATACAAACAGTACTGGTACTATTATAAATGCAATGGAATGATGATTAAGAACATTCCAGGAGGCACAAGTAGAAAACCCTGTTAGAATAGCTACATTTAGAGGCAGTATAGATTGTAAGGTTCTTTGGGATGTTGGTGCCAGCCAACACAGCTGATTGGTTGTTTTAATAAAGGGAAGTTTTAATAGAGCATGAAAAGAGCAAGGAATCTCAGTCTGTTGGTGAAATTGTTTCTTCAATGACTATCGTCAATGACAAACATCACTAGCTGTCACTATTAACAGCTTCAGCATGTCTGATTTTTTTAATAGAAGTGAAATATAGCAAAATGTCTGTGTACATCACTAGAGCTTCAGCATGTCTGATTTTTTTATAGAAGTGAAATACAGCAAAATGTCAGTGTACATCTTGTCATTAAATCGTAAGCTATTCTGATTTTAGTTTAATACAGGAGGGTAATTTTCAGTGTTTTATTTCAAAATGAACCAATTAACTCCAGTCGTCTGACCAAAATTGATTTGTTATCATCTATGGATTTTCCTCTTGACTTCAACTCTTATCGCAGTTCTTTGGGTGCAGCTTCTTCCCATCAGCTTTGGTGAGAACAATTGATGATAAACCACAGTATTTGAAGGAACTGTCAGCTGTCTTGTAGACACTTACCAGTGGTCAAAACACTCTCCAGTCGTCTGACCAGAATTGGTTTGTTACCAACTGTGGATTGTCCCCTTGACTTCAGCTCTTTTCGCAGTTCGGGAACATTCATGCTCTTTGGGTGCAGATTCTTCCCATCAGCTTGGGAACTTTGATGATAAACCATAGCATTTGAAGGAACTGTCGGCTGTCTTATTGACATGGTGCTTGATTGAGCACAACATGACTCAGAATGAGTCTGCAGTGCCTCGTGGTCAGGAAATCTCTGTTGGCAAAATTTGCAGAGAATTGGTTTGAGAGTTATGAGAATAGAATCACATAACTTCATGTTAGTTGCACTTGTAAGAACATCTTCACAGTCTTGACAGAAACTGCACATGATCTCATCATTCAGCTCTCTTCCACACTCGCAATACATTTCTGTGTTCTTGGTATGAGGGGGCAAGCGAGATTCATAATGTGACGTAATAACAGATGGTGCTGGTTGGTGCTCCGGTAAATAAAATGTGCGCACATAATTTGCTCGCATTAGCTGCCACCACTTTCCAAGACCGCCAGTGGAACGAGATCTGTTTGTGAGCGTCAAGTCTTGCTTGATACCTGCATGTTTGGATTCCTTTGCTTGGAGGGAAATTATGCCATATCCTACCTTGTACCTTTCAAACAACAAATTGGCGTGGTAGGGGATGGCATAACCAACCGTCCAAACAGTCAGATTAACAGCTTCGGGAAAAAAGAGGGCCAAAATGTTAAAATAAATTGAGCACACTTTCTTCAGTTGAACCAAATTGCAACTGTTTATGTCAACTTTATTGAAAAGTGTACCAGCATCCCTAAGATAAATACATGCTTGGCCAATTGCCAATCGTTTAATTTTCCCCGCATCTGATTCACCATCATATTTAAGCATATCAACAAGCCGGTACGAATATCTTGCCAGGGCAATTGCCTGCCGGCCTATCAGCCGTGTGGGAATATTGTTGAATTTCTTCTTGCTGTCATTATAGTGCTCCCTAACTTTCCTCACCAGAAATGGCAAACCACATCCAGGTTTGGGCTCATCACTTACCAGTGGTCTTCCTGATGCAGCTCTTCTCATTGCATCTTCAAGTGCTATGTTACTTACTGAAGCTAAATCTGACTGCATAACCCTGTCACCAACAGCTTCAGCTAGCTGTGGAGCTGGCTTTGTATTAGCACTGGAATTTGCCCTTACCTTAGCATTACCTGCTTTACCTGTTTGTGAAGGTGAACCTAGAACTTCTAAAAAGTTCTCTACCAGTCCCCGCTTTAAGGCCTCCTTATAAATAAGATTCAGCATATACTGCCATGCATTTGTCTCGTTGTGCAATGGCTCAGGTCTCTGTCTGTCTGCAAAATCAAGGATTCTTGGATATACCTCTTGCCGCATGCCATTGTCAGCCATAAAAGCTAATTCTTTTTCATGCTTCTGTTTCTCTGACATGGTACTACTTAGGGAGCATCTGTACTCACCCAATTTCTTCAAATCTGCTTGTCGTTTTTCCATGGTGGGAGGTTTCCAAGTGTCGGTGGAAGCATGGCCTATTGTTGCACCCATTTTTGATAAATCACTTTTGTGGACATAAGCATACGGTGATGGGTAGGTAGCAGCCTGGTTGAGTTCCCCTCCTGCCCAGCTCTGCCATGATTGGTCAGCACTGGGCTGGAACTCTAACGTACACTGCTGGCCACAGACCTTAAATACATTACCTTCGAGTGCTTGCATCTCATGTGAATGTTGCTGCCACAACTCCTCCATTATCTGATCCTTTTCACTGACACTCAAGCAATGTAAAATATACTGATACTCCCTACTCCTTACTCTATCACCAAAATTCCATGCTGTTAATGAACCAATGGACATACTCAAATCCTTTGTCTCAGGTGCCCCATCGTCTGAAAATTGAAATACAAAGTGATTAGTATTCTCATTGAACCATATGAGTTGAGAACGCAGATGAGGAAGACGCAAATGCAGATCAAGAATCATGAACACTAACCCTGTTACTGTTCTTGACACACCGGGATAATTTGGAATGTCACACACATGCCCAATATTTAAACTCTTGACAAATTTGTCCACTTTATCATCAGATGCCATACGGGGAAGCGATACTTGAAATCCCTGACATGAAATGTTTCTTGGCATCCAGATGTCCTGTTCTGCATTGAAAACTGAACTTTGAGTCTTACAAACAAGTTGAAATTTTCTTCTGGACAGGAATGTTGTGTATTTTACACTCAAGGCTTGCTTTAGAGCTTCGTCACTCTTCCCATACTCTTTTACAGCCTTTCCAAACAAACCCTGCAAAAACTTGCCTCTTTTGTAACTACCCAACAGGTTTTCCATTACACCTTTACTAGCAGTACTTGCTAAGTAATCCCATGCCCCATATATCGAACCTTCCTTCCCCCCATGAATGAACTCTAGTATATTCTGTGTTTCTTTCATGCGACGATATTTGGTACTAGATTTTGCATTTCTAATCATTTCCAGAGTTGTGGGGGCATTTTTTCTACGTGCTTGGGAATAGCTCTTCTGCTCTATTAGTAGTCTAAGTTTCTCATAAGCTTTTGTCAGATGGGAAAATTTTTCCTCTACTGCCTTCGCTTCCTCTTCATATCTGATATTCTGCCTTTCTAAATTTTCTGAAATAGAAATTGCAGTTAGTTTGAATAATGGATATTTTAAACAGTATATTGACAGTGGAAACATTTTTTCGCTAGTAGATGATACATATTAAGGACAAGAATAATTTAAAAAATTGGTTAGCGTCCACTCTATGTCAGTGTAAAAAGTAAGTAGGCATTACTAGATTTATTTTTAAGCAGTCTTGTGCTAGAGAATAAATAAATAAATATTGAGCTTACTTTCAATATGAGTCAGGAGAAAATTATGGAAGTGCTTGAGTCTGTCGTGGCAACATTTAAAGCAAATGTATGAAAATAAAAAATAAAAATAATTTTGGGTCGGGGGCTTTCTCAATGGTCGGGCGGGGACACTAACCAACTTTTTTATTTTACTTGGCCAAAGGGATATTATTAATACTGAAGCTGCATCATTTACATCAACAGCAAAAGCTCTTGTGAGCCTGATCTAAATTGGTTGAAGTGATGTACATATAATTATTCGGAGACTCTCTTTTTTATGCTGCCGTATAATTATAAATATATGCATATAATTATGTATCTTTTGATTTTCTCATTTCCCTGTAATACTAATATTTAGGTAATTTTTAAATTATTGGTGCCCTGGAGCCCAACAAATTACTTTAAAGGGGCAGAACAGCAGCAAATATGAACTAAGGTATTTTTGCAGTCCAAAATAATTATTTAAATTTAGCAATTGGTTGCTGGAAATTGAAAGGGATATTCAGTGCCGTATTGAGAATTTTTTGTCAGGGGGAGGGGAGCAGTTCCAATACCGTATATTCTCTCAATTTCAAAGGTGGCAGAGAATTTGCTTATGGGCTTCTTAGTCACTTAGCAGAATCTGCACCCCCTGCACCCCTGCTCCGTATGGCCCTGATATCTTTATAAATGTATAAGTTTACGTATTGTATTTATTGTGAATCTAATCTAATAAAGCTATTTTAAAAACAATTGTCAACATTTCCCTGGTGTACAAAACATAGTCTACATGGGAGGGGGTCCAAGGCTACCGTTACACTTATGAAATATAAAATAGAAAGTGTAAATTGTAATAATGAGGGGTAGGGGGTCAGGCGATTTCCAAAAAGTGTACATTTTAATTTGTACACAAGAGAAAATGTCGAAAATTGTGAGAATAAAAACGAACAGCTGTTCTCATAACAGGCTTCATAAAGTTAAACAATTATAGGCAAAAACAGCAGACAAGATTTTGTTAAGCACACTGCTAACATCTGAGAGTCTGTCCCAGTGGCGCTCTCACAGTATCTTATCTTGAGAAGGAAAATTGATGTCAAAAGTACTCACATTTCATGAGGGGTTGTCGTTTAGGTAAACAAATAAATAATAAATAAATTTCTACCTAACAATAATTGTTGATCGCATGCAATATCCAAACCTTCAAGAATCAAGGATTTGTATTAAAATATGGATGAACAAAATACAAATGATTCGTAAACAGTAATACAAGCTCAAACCTGCAAACTGATAGTAAGCAGAGCTGTAGGAAATATCTTCATTTCAGGTTTGAACTTTGGACTTCACACAAAACTTGTGTCCGTACTGAATGGCGTTTAGTTTTATAGTCGTTGGAAGGTATATATATGGACCAAAATATGCATATACCTTTTTCTATTCGTACTTCGGACGTCCTTGCTTCTAGTTTTTCAATTTCGTTTTCACGCTCGTTTAATTCGGATTCTCATTCTTTCTCTTCGATACGCGCCTCCTTAGAGCGGCAGTTGGACAAGATGCTGTCTGCTTCTTCCTTCGCCGTTCTTTTCAAGTTCTTGCTCATAATAATTGACGATTTTTCCCAATAGGCATGTGTTACTCTTCCAATAGAGTTACATTTTCCTTTATGGCAATCAACTTTGGTGCACTTTCTGCTCTTTGAACACAGTTTTTTACCCCTGATGAAAATAAAACAAGACAAACGCAATGTCAAACGATCGTTTATGTCAATCCAAGATGGCGGAAGCCAAAAGAGCGCTCGAAAATGGTGGTTTAAACTCAGTCAACTTACCCGATTTCTTCCATCTTTTCGACCAAAATGGCTGCCATCTTCACAGACATTCGATTGAATTTACAACCCCAGTGAATTCTGGGATATCTGTCACAATAGAGACAAAAACATCTCCCAACTAGGGGTCCCAAGGGGGTTTACAGCCTCTCACAGGGAAAAACGGTCGTTCACGGAACACTTTGAAAATTCAAAATTCAGTTTATGTCATCCTTTACACTTCTGAGGAATTTCCTTTTCATGTGGCCTTTTCAGATGAACGTTTAAATACCCCTGACGCATAAAAAGTAATCGAAAAGAGAAGACAAAAACAGGCAGTCAAACAAAAGTTTCAATGTTCTTGTGTTTAGTTTCATAAAATAGATTGAATATCGTTGCTTCAATACATATTTATTTGATGTAAACCCAAAAACCATTTCGAATATTATTTTCAGAGAGTGGACCTAGTTTTTCTTTTCATTAGACGCCATTTTCTAAAGTATGCTTGATCACGTGACAAGGCCGCGTCGCGGAGGATTATTGCATAGCAACCGACCGTCGTGTCCTTTCCAAAAGGTGCCCCATCTGCCCCTAGAGCTACTCTGAAATGATAGAGTTCAGAACCAAAATGCATCGGACTCGGAAAGACCAAGCTACTGTCGATCCGCCGAATACGGCTCCACTCGGTCATCACCTCCGCGGCCAGACCGGTGATCACCAGAGTACGCCGCTCGCCGTTCTTGGTGTGATGTAAGACCGCAAGGCCCCGCTTGAGATCGACATCTTCCCACTTCAGGTTCAGTACTTCACCTCGGCGTGCTCCCGTCACCAACGCCATCACCACCAAAGCATAGAGTCGCTGGTTCTTCTTGCAGGCGGCGAGAAGGCGCTTGCGCTCATCTTCGTTGAGGAGGCGTAGGCGCCCTCGCGGCTCCGTCGGACGTCGTACCTTCAAGCAGGGGTTGTCTTCGATCCAGTACCAGTCCTTTGCCGCCATGCTCAAGGCACTGCTAAGCACGGTCAAGTAACGGCGAACAGTATTGGGGCCTAGAGCCTTGCCAGAGATCGAATCGCCACGGGCGATCCGATCCTTGGCTTGAGTGATCGCTGCGGGCGTCACATGGCTGAGCCGGGTACTCCAGTCCAAGTGCCGCCTCCCAACACTCGATCATGCGTTGATGATCTCTGGGACGTGAGAGTGTCGCGATCTTCTCCTCGGCGTAGCGATCCACCAGATCGCGGACCGTATGCTGTTCCGCTTCGCTTCCAGGTTGATAGCGCCGCTGGCGGATCGCTTCCGTTGTTCGCTCCGCCCAGCGCTGGCTTCCCGGCGCGTCTTGAAGGTTTCAGAAATGCGGGGATGCCCCTTGAGAGTAATTCGGGCACGGTATCTGGTACCCTGTTTTGTTATGCGTTTCTCGATGCTGGCCATGGTGTCCTCCGTTTCTCCCAGGAACTTCCTGGGTTTTGTTTGGGGGCACTCAGGGGGCAGCAATGACCAAAAAGCACCCACTTGTAGGCATACGTCCAAATCCGTAACGTATTGCTTTTCAAGTGGTTTAGGATCGTCAAGTGTTGTGGTGTGTTGGGATTCCCCCCTTTTGAAAAGAAG
>JANVCJ010026999.1:0-13979 GCA_026413505.1 Epizoanthus ramosus | reverse complement strand
AAAAAAAAATGGGCCGCTTCCTCCTCTTTTTTCAAAAATCTGGACGCTAAACATAAGTATTTTTTTATTTGGCCTTATTTCAACATTTTATTAAGTTTATTCATCATTTGTCCTGTGCCTGAAGTCAAGTGAATTTTAAAATGTGCACATCCTTTTCTCTCACTCAGGGCCCCCGCGGTCTGGCTGAGAGGAAAGGGGTCTGTACACGCAGGCTATCGCATTATGGGATACCAATAACAATGTTTAGGCGGGAGATTTGGTTGAATTTGAAAGCTTTAGGCGCGTCTTGCAGGAAGGCAAACGGCCCATTCAACATCACTTTTAGCTCAAAATTTTCACTGTATCGTAAAATGTCTTGTGTAACCATCCCAGGACTTCAACAGCCAGTTTGCGAGCCGCATGGGCAGATTCAGGTTTGTGTTTCTACTCGATAATGGCGTTCAAAGTTGGAAATTGGTCTTCTTGTATATTTCATCAGGAGAGCTGAAAGAGAGCATTTGATTGACCATTGACACGATTCAATTTTTTATCTTTTTGAAAAGGTCATATTTGGACCCATGTTCTCGGGCAAAACGTAAGTATTAACTTCGTTCATTCTTCTATTCTGTTCAATTTGGAAGTAGAATGTTATTCCACGTGTAATGCAAACCCTGATGATTTTATTCGACTCTATAATCTATATTAATATTTTGCAGAACGGAACTTCTTCGGCGGATCAAACGTTATCAGATCGCGAATCACAGCTGCATGGTTATAAAATATGAAAAAGATGACAGATACGACCTGGAAGGAGTATCGACACACGACCAGTGAGTCTAAAAAGTGCATTTATGTTTTGTATTCGGAGAGACTGAAAAGTTTGTGAAACAACAGACAATGCAATGTTGTGTTGATCAACGTTTCTCTGTTTCAGGCAAAAGTTAAAAGCTACCGCGTGTTCAAGACTTGACACTGTTAAAGATAAAGCTATGAATTACAATGTTATTGGAGTCGATGAAGGCCAATTTGTAAGTATAGCTAGTGGATAAAACCGCCATTTTTACACATTTTGAATCTCCCGCGCAAATTCTTTACAACACTTACCTGCTTTTGAATGCCACGAAGAAGCTTTTGATCTATTGTAATTGTTCTATTGATATTAATGTAAAATCAATAGATTTGCACGTGGTACTGCACATGTTGTAAATGTAAGGTTTCTTTGTTATCAGCCTTTTGAAGGGTTTGTAATTATTGCTTGCAGATCTACTACTACTAGACCTACTAGTTCATTTTTTAGTATTTTTTGACTCTTGTATTTTCTTATTTACCTGTTGTTAATTAAATTATTTATAGCAAATTAAAAAAAACAGTACTTACTACAGCATATATGCCAATAGAGCTTGGTAAATTTACCATCAACTTGGTATTTAATCCCCTTAATCATAAGCCCAGGAATTTCACATGAAAACGTACAATCAAGTTCCAAAAGCAAGTCCACCCCCTCTATGGGTTCCTTCCTCGTGTACAGGACACCGATGACGTCATACTCCAAAACCAAGAGAGAAATATATAGAGTCACCCAACCATAACTAACACCTAGACAATAGCGATGTCATCTTGTCCCGTATACGAGGAAGGACCCCCTCTATGACTATGGCCCTTCGAATAAGCTATTGGCTTATATTGAAACAATAAAATGATGTTATCCAGGCTTAATAGGATTATAAAATACCAAAGTGAAGACACTGCATGAGCAGCTGAAGTCGGGCAGATTTAGAGTTGGTAGGGTTAGGTTAGATTTTGTAAGAAAAACACTGAAAAAAATGCTTTGGGGCACATATTATTATATCCCTTTGGGGGCCCCCCTTTCCAGAATTTGGGGTACGGGCCTCCCCTTTCCAAAATTTCTGGATCCGCCCCTGGAAGTGAAAGCCTGAAGTGAAGCTGAAGTGGTGTGTTAGTGTAGTCACCTTGGTACTTTAAAATCCTTTAAAGACCAGAAAACATTGAGCACTTTATTTGTTTTATAATATAGTTCACTGACTTAGAAAATAACTTTGTCAGTCATGATTTTTGACATAACTGTCTATGCACATGTATGCAAGACATTCAAGTAACTTTAAGTACATGCCATCTAGTTACATGTATACCCGAACTTCCAAAACATTTTGATGTGGCTAAAATGACGACTATATTATAATAATATTTATATTGCATGATTAAAGTACAGACTCACAAACTCTAGAACCATTTCTTTTGTTTTTAAAACCGGGACTTCAGCTGTCTCACCATGCTGCGAGGGCAAACTTCATGATATTAAAGAAACCATTTATCTTTAAGATAAATCAGTATTTATTTAAATGAACTAAATCCAATACATTTATTATTATTATTATATTATTATTATTATTTTATTACCGGTATTTATATTATTATTATTACTATTAGTACTGACAGTGTTATTGTTGTTACTGTTCTGATTGGAGGTGGATTTTTGTGTCTTAGGTCAGGGATCTTCAGTTTCTCTCATATTACATATATGTACTCTCCCTCGCCTCCCCTCCTCTGGAAATCTCTCCTAAACACTTGTTTATTTGTATGTTTGAATCCTAGTTTCCTGATGTAGTAGAGTTTTGTGAAGATATGGCAAGTCGGGGAAAGACAATTATTGTTGCAGCGTTAGACGGGACATACCAAAGAAAGGTAAGGCTGTTCTTTATTTATTTAAATTTAAAATTTTCCAATTTTTTCCAATATTGTATTTTTGGCTTTGGAATTTTTCCTTTGAAACTAGTCTATCTGGCCATTAGCCATTTGTACAGAGTGACAATATTATTTATTAGTTTAATATAAACATAAAATTATTCTTATTACCCAATTACACAAATGAGAGGAGCTTTGAAATTTTGGTTTTAAAACCTGATGTATACTTGAGTTGGCCAAAACATATCTCAACTTGTCCAGGACACCTGGTGCATGTTGCATTGTGTCTTGTTGTGTGAAGGGGAAAATAATGAATCTTATTCTTATTTAGTAACAGAGTAAAGACATGAATAGTACATCTAAAAACAACAACTTTGAACATTATTCTTGAATTTCAAATTTGTATTATGTATACACTTCACTTGTACATAATAAAAATTTATAAACTCTATGTTGTTTATTTGGTGATACATATCTACAGTATGTAGTACCGGTAGATGTAGATGTGTTTTATTATAATAATTATACATGTAGTGCATTGCAAACAGTTCTGACTAATAAATATGGTTGACTGCATTACTATTAAATAATTTTCAGCAATTTGGTCCAATTCTCAACCTTGTCCCACTGGCAGAATCAGTAGTGAAGCTAAATGCAGTCTGTATGAACTGTTTCAAAGACGCAGCATTCACAAAGAGACTAGGCACTGAAAAACAGGTGGGTCAAGGTTTTGTCATTAATTAAGAGTGCTTCTTTGTAATTAACTGAATCAATAACCTTGTGTCTAGATTTTGGAGTGGGCTTAGCATTGTCCATGACTGCTAACCATATATAATTATGGGGAACAAAATGTAGACTTGTAAGCAAATATCTTGATATATAGATCTTTAGTTTTTCTGTATCGAATGTCTTGCATCACACTTAAATGTGAATTTAAAGTGAGCAAGCTGGGACATCGAAGGTGTAGCAACAATTTTTCCCTGTGGAGTTGCAATGCACGATGGGATCTAAACTTGTCAATAAACATGTGCGACTTCATTTGAAATAATACTACAATTGGCTGAGTACCTAATTTTCTGTTTAATTTAACTATATGTGTAATTGTAAATATGCTTCATGTTAAGGTACTTAAATAAAAAATTGAATTGAATTGAATAATTCATAAATCTGTCATTGCATTTATTGCACAGGTCAGGAATCTGTTGACAGATGCTATCCAGGCTTGATAAAAATATATTTATCCCCCCTCCCCGTACAGATAAAAAGCTCCCCGTCCCAGAGATCTCAAATTTTCTAACTCCTGGGAGGGCCTCTCCCCTAAAAATAGAAGATGATTAAGGATGAATTAAATTAATAATAATAATAATAATAATAATAATAATATACAAATTTATAGAGCGCTTATACATACATGTCCTAGGCGCTTTACAATCTAATCTAATTAATATGATATAATATAAAATAAGTAATGTAAAATTTAAAAGAATAATATGTTAACTGCTAGTACCAGATAGTAACATATCATATTATTCTGTCAAACATTTCCTACTACTGACTTCATTTGAGGCTGTCACTGAATTTTGAGTCTTCTGGACAGTTAACAATAATATCTTCCAATTCCTGGAAAAGTTTTGCCATTCTCCCAAAACAAAAGACAGGTCTTCTTGGGGTTCACACCAACTGGGAACCCCGTCTGCTGTGAATGGATACTAAAGATGCAATTGCGCAAACTAGGCCATTAGTATTTTTAATTCATATTTTATTAGAATGGCCACAACTATATAAAATAGGAAGGAAAAAAACCCAAAAAGAAACATTGGCTTGGACTGTTTTTTCCTTCTAGACATTCTTTCATTATTTTACTTTTAGGTTGAGGTGATTGGAGGTGCTGACAAGTACATGGCTGTTTGCAGAGAGTGTTATGGTCTATCTTCTATAAAGGAAATACTTGCCGGAGGACCAATTAGACATAACAATCATTTTTATTAATGAAATATTGCATCTAAATGTTTTGATAAACCATGATTGTAAATACCATGAATTGCAAAAGCATCAACTACATGTACTATTCTTCATAGATAAATTTATATTGAACATGTTTCAAACTGCTTTTAAAGCTTGCATGAAAATTATGATACTCCCATCCGTTACACCACATGGTGGGGTTTGTCATTAATTTCTTGTAATAATTGCATAACTTTGTTACTGGAAAAGTATCATTGATATCATAAATGTTTAAGGTATTTTATGCTCAAACTGATATTAACTGGATGTTTTGTTGATTGTTTTTAAAAGGATATTTACTTTACAAAGCAGCTCTGATCAGTGGAGGGTTTTAAATATCCTAGGGTTTTAATTAGAGTCTTTGAAACATCAAGATATTACTTAAAAATTATTATCAAGTTTCTTACGACATTATATACTGCAAGTTATTCATCACAATTCTACTGAGTATTCCATGTCACTTTGAATTGTTACTGTAAGATGTTTATAAGGAGATCTTTTAAACTTTGATATATGTAGCCTGTATCATTTAGAAAGTACATTTATTTACATACTGTATTTCAAACATTTACTTCTTTTGTTTCCAAACTGCAATATGCATTCATTCCATAATTATGCATTCATTTGCTCGATTATACTTATAGTCACTGGTCGTACTGCTTATAAAATGTGTTGTCTGAATGGGGATAACTACATATGATTATTAATGTTTTATCAGGAATGTCGTCATTTGTTTCCTGTTGATACATGTATATATAACTATTGCTGCATTACTTTAGTATTATATCTATAACCAAACACCGAGGGGATATTCATATATTGATTTTGTAGGGATATGTTGTAAAGCTGCTAATAACATTATAAAATAACTAGATAATTATATATAACAATTGCACTTTGATAAGTTACAAGACATTATTTTACTCTAAAGCTCAATTAAAACAGAAATTTGTTGTTTATGATGCATTTACTTTTTAAATTTTTAAAATATGGAAATAGTCGTAGACATTTCCTGCATTTGCCATCCGGTTATAGTATCACTTACAAGTGCAAGTTTGGGACAACTCAAAATAGCTGTGGAAACACCCAATCATGAATTGAACCCACAGCTATTTCTTGTTCTCCCAAATGTGCACTTGTGTTGCCATACACAGAGATGTTTTCTATTTATATATAAAATTTGTCAACTAAGAACCCTTATTCACGACCCAGGCGTTATTAACAATACTTTGTTTCACAGACTTGAAAATAATAAAGGTATGTTGGTTAAATGGTATTGCATGGACCTGTATTCATTTGATAAATCATAATTTCTACATATAATATATTATTAATTGGGAATTATTTATGATACTTCAATGTTATTACAGCCCTAGGGATACTTTTCTTGAAGTTTGGAATGACTATTGTCAAGTGTAATTTATGCCCAAGTGCAGTCAGCTGTGCAGTTTGCCAGCCCCATCTTTTTTTTTAAATTCCTCTTTTAAATGTAATTTTAAACTTTCTAGCACATTAAAACATATCTACTAGCCAAAAAATGTTTTTTTCTCTTTTTAAATGTAATCTGTGATTGACTTTGAACAACAGCAATAAAATATGAAACACTTTCACAATGGCAACATATTGGATCTAGGATAGGAGTACTAAATAGAATAGAAATTATAATAGAAAAGAATCAATAATAAGGATAGAACAGTTCTAGTGGAACAATAAAATAGGAAATTATCTATTTATGCAGGCACTCATGCAACACCGTTAGACAGTATGGAAATGTTCTGCTCAGTCAAAACTCGTCTTACAATTGGGTGGTTTCCAATATGCCACTTTACATGTACGGTATAATAATATTGCAAATTTCCAGTTCATTGCGTGCCGTTACTTAAACAGTCTGAGAGAAAATATAGCAGAGACATTATTTTTATAATTATGTTGCCCCAACACAGGCCTAGAATAACAAGCAATTTATATTGCTGAAGTAGTGTACATATTGGAGTTTCCCTGTCGGTGGCATGGATGTATATGTGTTGGGCTTGTTGTCAATCATTGCAGCCTGTTAGGCTGAATTGCGAAGGACACAGCTCACGTGGTTGAACCGAAAGCATTACAAGACGCCTCTGGCAGCCGCTATACGGCCCATGTATGACCTTGGAGCACCGCCTACAGCTAGATGGATTCAGCTGCATGTAGAGATGAGATACAGACCACAACACCGGCATTAGCCTACTCATTGACCAGTGTGTGGGATCCAATCTGAACTGACCTGATCCAAAAATAATTGGAAAATGGGGTGAACATAGAAGAAGAAATGAGTTAGAACAATAGGCCATTTCCGAATTACGTGCCACTTCCCACAAACAATAACTTTAAAGCGAGGCCAGGTGCTAAAACTACAGCAAATGTATGAAAACGTAGCACCTGGCCTCGCTTTGAAGTTCAGTTTGTGGGAAGTTGCGCGTAATTCAGAAATGGCCTTTTCAAAAGACATTGCTAACTAAGACAAAAATGCTACAGAAGGTCGCAGATAGTTTCATTACACATTTTATTATTTTAACCATTAAATTTAGTTTATAGAGCAAGCACTGTCATTTAATCCTTCAACAAAACCATCTACCAGTTACCAACATATATGAGCTAGGCTGTAGTGTACTTCAAACAAGGTAACTTGCCTTCTTATGGGATCCGAGGTCAAAATGTTAATTCACTGTCCAACTGGACCCATTTTAGGGGGCTTTGGATTTCCCAAGTACAAATTGACTGTTGAGGACTTTTTATCAAAAAACTGTATATTACACAAAATATATAAAGTACTGTCCAAAAATCTTTGAAGAACTCTGGTTATAAATTTCATAAACAAAAACAAAACCACTGGATTATAGTGCGAGTCCTACAGAAACTGGGGTCACTTGCAGAAGAGTAGCCTATCACAATACAAGTTCTAAACAATACAATTGGAGTTTGCATACAGTGTTGATTCCAGACAAACCATGGCAATCGCTCATTCTCATTGGATAGTTTTACAGTTTGTTTCTCTCAGTCGGCCAAATCAAAGTGACCCTGGTTTATGTAGTAGCACTGTAATAGATTCGAATACACTTCAGTCCATAGAATGATTGTTTTCACAGTAACAGATGTTGAATAATTTGTCTGTAGGTTATTCATCATGACTAATTCCAAAGATGTGTATTAAGGAGAGCTGGGGGCATGCCCTGCCGCAGAAAAGTTGGGAAGTTTTTGAAAGTTTGAAATGCCATTTTCTGTATTTTGAGAGCACTAGCACTGGGGACAGACTTGTAAAAAATGAAATGGGACAATGGCCATTGTGGATGTAAGCAAATAAAGAAAAAGATACATGTACTAATCTGCTGGTCTTTTCATATACTGCTGGATAGTATTTGTGATTTTGAACACTTTTCATTCGTTCATTCATCACTTTGGAGAATTCAACACCAATTGGGAGGTTACGTACATAGTTACATAAATTATATATTCAGGAGTCACTCCCAAGAAAATGTGAATGCCATCACTGCTTTCTCCAGTGCCAGTCACCTTTGAGTTTTATCACAAAATATTACACGGTACAACCAGAACTGATGTTTGTTGGATGTGAAGTTACAACAGATTTGAATTGAAAGCATGTCATCAAAAATTCATCTTTTACAAGGATAAAATCAGATAAATTTACATCTATTCACATCCAGTGAAAATGGATAGGGGGTAGGGGGGTACTCCAGAATTTGTGGTGGGCGTGTGCCACTGGCTTCTCACATTCTCTGAATCCTTGCCCTGTTCCAGACCAGAACATTCTTTAAACCCTGTACCAGACCATCCACCAGAAATCCCTACCCTGCCCCAGACTGAACACCAAAAGCACACAAAAGATATACCCTGTCCCAGACTAAAGACCCAAAATCCATACCCTGTCCCAGATCTCATCAAAAGGCTTGAAAATCATACCCTGAACAGCAGCACAAACCTGTATCATAGTTGATATATTGGAGTAAACCCCCGACAGGATAAGACTAGGTAACACTCCATTTCTATACATGATGGCCCAGTGAATGTTGACCCCATGACTGCATTATGTACATCCTGTCTTTCTATAAACTACATACCGTATGATTATGAACATTTTTCAGTATAAAATCCTGGATTAGTAGTCCTTGTTCTACCTACACAGGTATGTGATCTTTGGGTTTGAGGTCTTATATAGCATATACCATAATTTTTTACAAAATAGTATTGAAGTGAAAAGGCTGAACCATTGCATTGATGAATTAGGGGCTAACAGAACTGTCCCTTGAAACAACAAATGAGCAGTACAATTATTCTTTGAAGGTTCAGCATTATATGATAAATTCCAGGGTCTGCTTGGCTCCAGCTCCTTATCAATTGACCATGTCTTGTGGTGCTGTGATATTTGACTGTCTACCCAATCAGGTCTGATCTTGTCTTGGTACACTAAGAAAAGAAAATATCATTTAGGTAACTTGGAAAAGATGATTACAAAATTATGCAATTATGAATCCTTCAAATCAACATTGCCTACATGTAGCTTCTGGCCTTTCTACTGCTTTGTGAAGCTTTCATAATGACTGATGGTGTCAACAATTGTACATGAATTATGTGAGGCCAGGAAGTATTTGCGGGTGAATTACGTGCTTGTTTTCTGATTTTCGGCCTAGGAGTAAAGCTCTATGTATGTGGTCGATGGATAGTCCATTTCACGGTTCCTAAATTGTAACCAAGTCTTTGCCTGAAACTGAGGTGGAGGTTGTCCTTGCACTGTTAGAGGTGTGAAATGTTTTAACATCACAATAGTAAGTTATAGTTTACACATCAAAAGAAAGAAGGTTTGTATCAAAGCATGGATGTATTTCGTCTCGATTTCATACAAAGGCTTGGTTACAATTTAGGAACCGTGAACAGGACTATTACATATCTTTCATTTTGAGAAGCCTTCACTCAGCAACTGACCAAACATGTAAGCTGTGTATAGTTAATAGCGAGTTACCAGATACACTAATGTTTAATATTTCCTCAACCAACATTCACGTATTCTGGGTAACACAGAGTATAAATCCTGACCCACCTTATTTGCATAGTGTCCTTTGTCGCCACACTACAATAAATTAGAAAATATGTTTGATTGGAACTCTATTCAGGCTACAGTACTAGATACTGTCAGATGATATAATTGTGAATAAACAACTGGGCCATAACAAGAATGAAAACTTGACCAAGGCAAAAACAAAGTAATTGTTAATTTCCTGGCCGATACATGATTTGTATATATACTAGTTTATTGCATAGATCTGTGGAAGGGATTTCTTGCAGTTCAGTGGCACTACATATGGGAACATGTACCATTTTCAATTCCTGGACGTATATTACCGTAGTTGATTGCATAGATCTCTGGAATGGAAAGGGTGGAGTTATCTTGATAAATTAATATTAAAGGTACAACATTATTTTGTTGTATATAACATTATCTTGTGGGAAATAATTATTACTTGCACCAAATTACGACTTAATTGTGTGGTTTCCTAACAATTTTAAGGGACCTGCGACGCGTAGTTGCTAAGGAAGTTGATTTTTTCCGTTAGGCGCACGCTCGCGCCATTTTTATCATGAATATGGCGTTTCGAATCACGAATCGAACGCGCGCGCTCTGATTAGACGATATTGAGATTTGTGAAGTTTTACTTCCGGTTCTTTCAAAAGATAATAACTCCATAACGAACGCTCCGATTTGAGTCAAACTTTTGTTATAATTTACCATTTGCAAATACAAAGAAAAGTATGTTTTCATATTTTTCATTTTCTTTCTCAAAATATTGAAAACTGCCACATCATGCACCCGCCGACGCCAGAATCTGACGTCATGAGACCTAAGTGAGAAATTGCGAAACAGACTTTTGTTACAAATTTTCTTAGAAATAAAATGCAGTCAACTTTGTTCTCCTTTCATGTTCGTGCAAGGCTCCATTTTTGTTTTAAGTTTAGGCTATGTGACGTTATGTATGACGTCATCAACAGAAAAAATTATCTCAAATAATTTTGAAATATCACGTTCATTCTCCTCGTGGCGACAGTTGGTCGCTGGGAATCTTTCTTCATTATTAGAATTCCCTTGGTAACAGCGGATTTCTTGACGTCGCAGGTCCCTTAAGTGTCTAATCTTCTAGCTCATATGAACTAATTGGGGACACTGGGCCTACGGTTTAACGTCCTTATCCGAGAAGACGGAATAGTAGGACTCAGTTCTACTTTTCGCAGCGATTGCAGCAACTTTCAAGCGCAGTTGCACAGTGTAACACCTCTCCCCCCCCCCCTCCTCCGTGAGACACCGACTTGCTGAGAAAATTGCTCAGTGTAACAGCACTTGATTTACAAAAGAGATACTGGAAATCACGCGCTGTGACAACCAACTGGAGCTGTCTCGAACGGCAAAAATTTCAATTCCGAACATTGCTGTCTGTTCGGCTGTCTGTCTATTGGTACGACTTACTTGAAGAATTTATTAAACGTAATTGGATATCCTTGCTGTTCGGCAAGACCCGCACACACAACGTTAGCCGAGGCACCAATCAGCGTCCCGTTACCTGCAGATGAACAGCAAGTCGTGGTTTGGTATCGAAACTATACACATTATCAGGGTTCAAGGACATTCGCCTGGGCCGAGACTCTCGTTTACCACAAAGAGATGATCCTCATTACAGACTGAGTTACACACACAAGGCACAGTAATTCTGCTTACCTCCCAAACACGCTCCCATGGCGAGGGCGAACACAAGTGGCTTGAGGGGAAGACCTACCTCCGGCCTCGTGTGGAGATCGATAATAACCGGGATCTGTAACCATAATATTCTCGTTTAGAAGGTTTACGTTATATTTTAAGCTAATGTTTCACGACAAAAGACCGCATGAACAGGTCTGGAACGGCTCGAGATGTACTTATAAGCACTGTTGCCGTGTTTGTTTCAACACCACACGCAAACTCAAGCAACTCTTGAACACTTGACAGACGGACGTAAACTAGGTTGCTCCGCAGTTTGCCCCTTTCATTCGTAAAGTATAAGTAATCTTGCCCTTGATAGCCAACGATACAATGGGAGACAACTTAAGACTTTAAGGAGACAAAATGACGAGCTGAAGAAACAAATTCGAGAATTAACGAAGGATTTTCAAGTGATGAAAGCATGTAGGGTATATTAATTCATTTGATATTGTACATTTACTGCACAAGAGTTCAGAACAGCTAAGGTCATCTTTCAAAATATGAAACAAACCGCACTGTTGGGCCAAACAACAACTGGTACCACATGTAATGAACAGCAGAACTGATATTGTCAAGATTTTCGACCTAAAGTACAGGTTCGGATGAGGTATGAGTCACAGCCGTCGCTGCACTGCACTGCACTACATATAATATAGCAGATTCATACACATACAGTAGCTAGTCTAAACTGTCTTCACTACCCATCTTTTTTCCATTGTGTGTAAACTTGGCAACAGCTAGCTACTCAACCCGCTGAACGTGAGCAAAGAGCTTACCATGGCAGTGGTGAAGGGAATATTGTCGATGAAGGCGGACGCTAGAGCGGAGATCCACAGAACTGCTATTATTGCGACTGTCAGTCTTGAACTTTCATCTATACCCTGCAGTAAAGAAATAATTGAATTCATGGCAAAATTAGAGATTGGAGCATTTATTATGATTTTCGAAAAATATATATCACAAAAACTCATTACTAGTATTATACAACCATGCATAATTTCAAGCTGCTGCATACATTTCTTGTATTTGGAAGAATTTGGAAACGTAAAGGGAAAATGTACGCGTGTGAGATGGGCATTCAGATACTGCAGATGTCAACAACAAAGTCCTAATGCAAACAACAGAGTTCTTACTGGGAACAATTTGAAATTAGTCGGATATGGAAACGATATTGTTATAATGTTGATCATGATAGTTATACCACATTGTGGCAGTAAACAACTAAGATCAACATCCCAGCTGGTTGTATTCTTGTGATGACTCCGAAGTGGAGGTGAGTAGCATAGGATATTCACCGAACCGCGAATGCGGCGATGTGAATATACTTTAGCTGCTCACAGACATTGAGGAGAATAATTGTTTTAGACCGGCATATACCAAACTAGTGAATCAGTGAATTATTATTATTATAATCGCTGAAAATACCGTTTTTTCAAAATAGTACGTACCGCCTCGGGTATTTATTTTGGGAAATCTCGACGCCATTTTGTCAATTAGTATGTGAGCTCGGGCTAACGCAGGATATTCCAAGATAGGGAACCAATCAGATCACGCGAAAAAAACTATTCACTAGTTTGGTATATCCTAATTTTGTATATTCAAAAACCCCGTCAACCTTCCTTGAATTAAGTGTATTTAAAATTACAATATAAATAGGAAAATTGATAAAACACTGCTATTTTTCAAAAAAATACAATAATATCTAATTTCAGGTGCAAATCGCGGTACTCTAGCAGGCTCCTGCGTTGCGCATGCCAAGGACGGCGTTTGTGTTTCCTTAACGCTAACAACGCAGTGTTTGGAGACCCGTGTCGGGCCACATACAAGTACATTGAACTGAAATACAGCTGCATTTAGATCAACAGCGGACCAGGTAAGAACATATTTGATGTTCAATCACATAGATGTAAAGATTTCAGGTGATTTTATCGGTGCATTTATTCCAAACACAGTGTTGTGAAATTTTCCGGATCAAAATCTTATTGGTTAACTAAACAATATAATGCTGAATTAACCAATAGAGGAACAGTCAAATGGCAGGAAAGTTATCGCGCACCCTTTGTCGAGTTCAAGAAATGGCGCGAAAATTGACTCGTGTGCTGTCGATCTCACTTCACTTGCCGTCTAAGTCCAATAGTTCTTCTCGGACACAGAAATCTTTACAACTATATGATTAGTATATAAATAAAAGACATAGTATTTTAAGGTTACTATTATTTGTAGCTACTAAATTTGTCAAATTATTTTTTTTGGAATTCGTGCTGCTAAATTCAACTATTTACCGTTTTGTTCTAACAATGCAATGCGACAACAATGCCTTGCTCTACGGTCTCCCCAAACAGTTGATTGCAAAACTTCAGAATGTCCAAAATGCTGCCGCTCGTATCATTGCCAAGTTACGAAAACATGATCACATACGTCCTGTATTGCAAGAACTACATTGGCTCCCTGTTGAGCAGAGAATTATTTACAAGATCAATCTACTTACCTTTAAATGTCTTCATAATTGTGCCCC
>JANVCJ010026888.1:0-13981 GCA_026413505.1 Epizoanthus ramosus | reverse complement strand
GCACGCCATCGCACGCTTATGGTCGGCTGAGGCGTGCGAACAACACACGCCTGCTGTTTTACTCAGTGAGAGGCCTGCATCTAATAAAAATCTTAATAACCTCATTTGCTTGGTCTGTCCAGGAGAATTTTTTGCCCGAAGACTTTCATTGTACAGACCAAGCAGACAGACCTCGCACTCTGTTATTAAGATGTTTATCTTGTAGTATACGCGTATACGGTGACTGTATGTATTACAGCATCGTAAATGTGGTTATTGAACTTATTCATGGACTGTAAATTTGGGAAATGATTTACAAAAAATAATTATGAGTTTTAGGTGTTTATCAAACAGTAAGCCAGCAACTTTATTTAATACTGGCTCATAAAAACTGTTGAGTAAGGATACGTTCAATTTTCTTGTTATAGAACAGTGAACTAGACTGCGCTTCTGTGACATCAAGACTGTACATTTTCTTGTGTTTGAAGTATGACAGAACTATTTGACACCAACCATCGATTTGCTTGTGTCTTGTATCAAGATTGGGCTGGATGCTGCAAACAGAATATTCACAGTTATGTTTAAAAGTACTCATAATATTGTATAGCAAATGCCACGAGCTCTTTGACTATAAAATATGCAATACTTACGTAAAAAACGGCGGAAAATGGTATTGCCACGGCCATTCGAATTCCGTCGCCATTTTGCATGAAAACAAGCTGTCACAGCCCACGTTCCTTTTGGACTGCGGCATGCGTATTATAAATCGCGCAGCCCTGGGGACGAGGTTGCGCGAAATAGTTTGCGCAAAACAAATGGCATAGTTGTTAGCTACAAGATAGTGGCTAGGGTTAGGGTTAGGATTAAGGTTGGGGTAGGGTTGGACACCCTAACACTAACCCTACCACTAACCATAATCCTAACCCTAGCCCTAATCTTGTAGCTGAAATCCTGAAACGTCCCTTCGGTCGGTGGAACTGACAAGCGCTAACCGTTGCGCATAACTTTCTCTGTACTTTACGTCACTCGACGTATACTGTACCGTTGCGCATAACTTTCTCTGTACTTGACGTCACTCGACGTATACTGTACCGTGTACGGTATCTTGCCTGAAGTACAGTGTAGTCCGCACGGCAGGGTAGGGTTTCATGCATCTGGATAGAATATGAATTGGAAACGAGACTGCGGAAGCGACGCGACATCCATTTAATGCGGAAACAGAATTCATGCCTTCTTCCACTTCCCCTTACAACATCAAACAATATGTCCACTGTATAACGATTTATTAACAAAAATGAATGCAAAAATAATGTATGAATATTCTCGAAATATTTTCATTTTATTAAAATCGATTCGTCTTTTGTGTCAAATGGGGGTCGTTCTTTTTACTTGTTGTATGCCTGAAATACGAAGAGTTGATAAACCATATTTCTTCCATGTTCTTCGGGGTAACGGCCGAACACCAAGGCGAGATTTCAAAATATCGCCCAACGTCACCCGTAACTATTTTATGTTTGTCACATTACTTTGATATGTATTTAATCCGCTATAAATCTCTGCAACTCTAAACGTACATTATTTCTAATATTACGATTTTTTTCTGCCGTATATTAGTTCACGTGACCAGTAACGATGCACCGATCAATACTCAACGCAACATAACTTTACACCATTTAATGATTTATAAAAATGTTAATAAGTACTTATTCCGACCATGATTCTGCAAAATTAACTATTAAGATTGTTTTGTGAACGAAGATTTAGAGCAACTCGAACAACTGAAACCGTTTCTAGACACCTGGACTGGAGCAGGTGGCTAGCAGGTGACCGTTTAGTTTTTTAGGTATGGTGAGATAAATACATTAAGTCCAGGCCTGCGGCCGGCATAACTTATTACCCGAGCGAGAATTATCATAATAACAGTCCAGAATTGTATTTGTTTGAGCGATCTACACATGGGAAAATATGATTTAGAGGTGATATGGCTATTATTCAAGATGTGCTGGTTTTCGCTCAGTCGCTAGTAGTATCACTGGCTATATTACACGTTCTGGGACAGGGACCTGCATGTTTCTTAGCTGAAAACTGTTTTGAATGCGGACCTCAGGAAGACGCTATGAAACGGGGGAGCAACTTGTTTTACAATGCTGAAAATCTGCAGGAGCCACGCAAACGAGAACCAAAGATGTGCATCTGTCATATGGAGCGGGAATGCAAGTCAATATCCAGGCCCGCTTTTGTTGCCATGTATCTTGTTCATGTTTTCAGTTTTGTTGTTGTGGTTGCATTGAAAAGGAAGCTTGTTAACAGACCCCCCACAACGCCACTTATAACTGTGCTTAGCTTAGGAGCCTCTTTCATAGCAACGGTGTTCTTGATAAACCAGTTAGCTTTTTCTGCCGGAAGTTCTGTCAAGAGAAACAAGCCCAGCTCTCCGAACTCAAAGGCTGGTATATTGTTTATGCCGTTTGAACTACTTAAGCGTTCATTATTTGGTTTCGCTACCAAATTCCTACTAGCCATATTTCGTCCACTTGCCACAAACAATAATTTCTTCAACTTCCAACAAATCAACAAATCCTTAGAGCCCGCTCTTCAGAGATTACTTTGTCCAACTATTCAATCCAAAGATGAAGCTTCCAAAGCCGACAATTTGCGCATGGAGCTCGCGATTCTCTCGCTCAACTATTTCGTGTCGTTTGTTTACAGTGCCTACTTATCGTGTTCTGTGCTGAGCGAGAGCAGCGACGAGATGAGTCAGCTGAACGGAGCGATACCTCCAAGCGACTGCATAGAAGGGAATTGTACGTGCGAATCGTGTAAACAGATAAATAATAACAACAGCAATAATAATGAGGAGGTTGACGGCAGTAAACAAGACAGCGAGGACGAATCGTTTGTGTTGGGATGGCGACTGTAACGGACTGCAAATGTAGTTCCGCGAGACTGGCCCTCCAAGACAACAAACTTAACCCAAACCACATTATAACTATGTTATTCCATTTGTGTGAATATTAAATTCATCTGTTGAATTAGGCCAAGATTCGTATAGTGTATGATGGGAACGACGAGCAATGGCGGGGGATCATGGGCATAGCTCATCTTACCCCGCCTTAATACAACTCCTCCTACCACACCCCAACGGTAATACGAGGCTGGACCACAGGGCTTAGCTCCATCTACAGCCCGCCACACGATCCGATTTTCTATCGGGTGTCTACCCATTCTTTTTTGTCGTGAACAAAAATCGGCTACGCCATAATCAGTGTAAGTTTAAATGAGAGATAACCAATAAGTGACATGTGATTTCACGCGATTGTCAATGTCGTGTTGTTTTCCAGTCGGGAGGTTGTCGGTGTCAGGTGACAGTAGCACAATTTGCCGCGATGTCAATCGTGTATGAACGCGTCTTGTATCTATGGTTTAAAATACGCACTCGGTGACAAAGTGAAACGTACAACAACTAATTTTGTCACGTGCACAAAGAATCAAAGTTTACGATTGTTTGAAAAGGATTTTGAATAACAGAAAAATATGTTTAATATATGTCCGGCTGGCAAAATAGCCTACTCTGTCATTAATTAGACAACACATCCCTCTATATTCATATTTATTTGCGTACGTTTATTCGTTTTTACTGACTTTATGTTCATTCTCTAAATGGTTTTCTCTCTGGCGAACTTACAATTTTAAAAAATCCTATAAAACTCTTATTTAGCTCACTTTCGCCTCTATTCACAATTTAAAACCAATCTGTTCATCTAAACATTTATCTACTATACGAATTACGAGTCAATCTGGAGATCGACACAGAGCCATTATTATGACGAATGAATTGTGTTTGCTAGAAGTAAATCATGCTTCATAAAAATAAACTGACATATTAAGTATTCTGTACAAAATTAAAATGGCAAGTCTTGCATTAAAAACCCGGGGAGCACCGGGTAGAAAACAAAAGACCAACATTTACAACTGACACAGAGCAAGCCTATAACTCCGTGTAAAATGGCCTTTCCGAATAGTCCCACGAGCCAATTATTAGATATGCATCTGTACACCAATTCCCACCCAGTACGTGGAACTATCTCAGATAGTACGTAAATCTATAACTTATGTAACACTGAAATATAATTTGCAAAAATGCAGCTAGTTCTGAAGTTCTGCCTGTCAGAATTACTAAAATCCTAATTTCTTCCCAGACAATTGGAGTCCCTTCAGTAAACATTAGTTTGGGTGTATTTACCACACCCTGTGTACGTGCAAGTGTCTGGACAACACTATTGTAAACATATGGGGTGGGCCTCTCGATTTCTTCGAGGGGCAGGGTCACGATGCTGTTTCTCTCGGATTCCCTTCCTACACATTTTCTTATAAAATTCTTTTACAAGCAATCCACTTGAGATTTTGTTCTCATCTTTTTCATTCCCAGTCAGTTGGGTGCCACGTTGTCCTGTTGTTTTGGTAAATCAAACTCGTATTCACATTGATCAAGCAAGTTAAGCTTCACAGAGTTTAATTTCATCTCAACAAATGTGAACACCTGACAAATGTCTTGGTATGCATCTGAAAATCAGAGTTCGTAAATTTAACACGAAATCCTCTTCATGTAAGATGTACAAAGATTCTATGGGCATGAAAACTCGTCAATCTTATCCTGAAATATAGATCGTAGTCACCCATCACCATCTATTTCTATTTAGTGGAAACCTGGCATCAATGTGAGTACAAAAAATGAAAAGATAGTGCAGTATATTGCTTTTTATATTCTTCCTTATAGTTTCGGAGATATTCAAAAACATGGAGACAGAAGGTGTTAGGCCCTACCCCCTGGCCACCCCCAAATGGATCCCTCAAGAATGTGTTTTGAATTGCTCCCTTAGAATCAAGTCATTGTTTCAATGGCTAAGGTAATTCTCCTGTGATATGTGTTGTGGAACTACTCCAGACCACAGTAGAACTGGTATCCGGGATCCCTATCTACTGCTGCATCATTGGACATCAGTAACAGCTAGGCCTGTCCACACCCCATCTACTGCTGCATCATTGGACATCAGTACCAGCTAGACCTATCCACACCCATCTACTGCTGCATCATTGCACATCAGTACCAGCTAGACCTGTCCACACCCATCTACTGCTGCATCATTGCACATCAGTACCAGCTAGACCTGTCCACACCCCATATACTGCTGCATCAGTGCACATCAGTACCAGCTAGACCTGTCCACACCCCATCTACTGCTGCATCACTGCACATCAGTACCAGCTAGACCTGTCCATGGGAGAACATGTTCCTCTGAAGTGTTCCTAGTCAAACAGGGTCCGTACCATTCAGTTATTTTCTTCATCTTCGAACAAGTAATCACATTTTTCGATGCATGTTTGTATGAAGAGACCCATATTCATTTGATGTGCAATCATCGCCAAAGACGTGAACTCTGGTCTCAGAAGTGTAGGGAAGATAACTGTTGCAAGATTTCTCGGTTCCATGAGGTTTTCTTTGCCATGTTCTGCAACCCTAAAAAAACAGCAAGAAAGCATTACTTCTGACTCTGGGTTTGGATAGATACGAAACATTTATTTATTCTTCACAGGTTTAAGGATAAGAATAAATTATGGCAGTGTATAGTATGCCTCTCTTACAAGTTTAAAACAATAGGTCTGTCTACTAAATATTATTATCTTCTGGCCAACAACAACAACAACAACAACAACAACAATTTATTGTGCTCTTGAAATTACAGGATTCAGTAGGTATATTGGCAGGATATCGTTTGTAGTTGATTAGAGCACAGCCATTTAGAAATAGCAAAGGCTGATCGAGCTAAATGACTGAGCCATGCGAAGATAATTAATTACCTTATAATTTAAGTGAAAAGACACCCCCCTCTCTCCCCCTTCACCTTGTAACGCTATGTAGTGTTTCCCCAAACGAGTAATGCTTGACTAGACAATTTGAACCCCATCTGTCACGTGTTTTTAGTGCCCATGATCCTCCTGTCTCTGGATCATGGACGCACCAAATAACAACAACAATTTATTTCCACCATTTTTAACAAAAAAGGCAACAAACCTATGGCTGAAATCAAGCCTACATGCCTATCAACTATACTGACCACTAAAATACATACCGATTCAAATGGAACATGAGTCGCTTGAGAACTGCAAGACTGTACTGATTTAGATTCAAAAGGAGGTTCTTCAGGACTGCTAGACGATTGTTGGCATCCATGATCACTGAGGAATATACACATATAAATAGTTAATATTTCATTCAGATGGCTGAATGAGGCTACTGGTATACGTAATGAAAGAGGAGATAAATGGTTTCTTGAATTCCCAAGCACGTTATGCAATAGAGAGGGGAAAAGTATTGTATGAGGTGTGAAGGTGTGAAGTGTGTGAAGTGTGTGAGAAAGTGAGAAGTGTGTGGGGAAAAGTATTGTATGAGGTGTGAAAGTGTGAAGGATGTGAGAATTGAAAGAATGCAGGGAGTAGGGTACTTAAAGTGTCTATAACCCTTTGGCAGTTTTGGTTGATTTTACCTATTTCGAACCTCCCAAGACGAATGACAACAAAAAATTTTTAATTCGACCAATTCTTCCCTCGCTAACTAAGCATCAAAGTTGCCCAAATGTGCATGCTTTCTGGAACCGGCCGTGCGCAAGAGATATCTCGAAACTGGGTACTAATTTGTTGATGACGTAGCAAAAGTAGTCACCTTTGCCATTTTCGTGCGAAAACACTGCGCAGAAGAACAAGGCAAGTATGCCACTTCGTTGTGTTGTCTGGGGTTGCCCGAACAAATCCAGTAGCAAAGACGCCAAGACCAAAAACAGAGCGTTGCATGGGGCGAGGTTACTTGTGTTACGTCACGCACATTAAATTAGTCACAATTCCCCAAGAACATCTAGTACTCGGTCATTTCAAAAAGGCGTGTCCATTTTCTCAACTTTAACGCTCAAATACAGTGGTAGGTATTGGTCAAATCGAAAAATGCTTTTGCCATTCATATTAGATGGTTCAAAATATGTAAAATCGACGAAAACTGCCAACGGGTTATAGACACTCTAAGATATGACAGAGTACTGATGGTTATTGTAGTGTAGTGTACTTAGTAAAGTTTATTTTCTCTACAACTGAGTTCAAACTCAGTCTTAAAAAGCTGTTATAGTTCATGGTTTATTTTCTAGTTCACTGTAATGGAAGTAAGCGATATAAAGTTGTTATAGGATTGCACTTGACGGTACTGCACTGCAGTCAGTATGTGTGTCTGATTATTGAAGAGTGCGGGAAAGTCAAGAATAACTGATTATCAATCTACTGTCATTATTATAAACACATATGCAAAACCAGTAAATTCCTCATACAAGAATATGCATTCTTCTAAATTTCCAGTGTTTGTCATTTAAAAATCACAGGTGAATGGCAAAAAGTTCATTTTAGACGATAGAACCTTTGTTGAACTTAAAATAAGAGGTGGCACAATTAGTCGCTGTCACTGACAGCCTACACTTATATGAAAACCAGCCTTAAAAAGACATTTCCAGCCTCAGCAAGACTTTTACACTACCAGTTGTCATTCAACTTGCATCATGTGTTGTTCTGTTTGAGTGAACCCTGGCATAACAGTTATTCAGTTGCACTAAATTTAAGCAAACTTGAAAAGAAGTACTCAAGATAAAGTCAATAGTTATGAAACACTCTGGAAATCATCACAGAGCTATTAATGGTATTGTCTGTTTCTTTCGACGTTTTACTTGTAGACTTCAATTTTATAATTTGAATTTTAATATTCTAAACAGGAGAGGACTGGATTACTTGTTGGCTTTCTCTGCTGTTTTGTACTTTGAAATTCAAAATTTGAATTTAAAGAGAAAAACGCGAGGAGCTATCCACTTATTCTAGAACTTGCTATTTATTGTTACTGCCTAGCTTCCAGACTGGACAACTTCTTTCCTTCACAGTGGGTAACTACTGCTAAATATAACACTACACACACCCTCATCTCTACAGACCACTGTACTTACCCATAGCTTCTAGAATAGCATCATGATGAAGTGCAGGAATCAGAGGATCGGGTAATTTTTTGAAGAAAGACTTGAGAGCACCAGTTACTGCATGGACACCAACTCCAAGCTCAGCGATATTCATAGCTGAATCTGTAAAGACAATGCAGTTCTGCTGAGTGATTTACACACAATATAAATTATGGAGTTTTATCTCCAATTTTTAATTGAAGCCAATACCCAGTATCCAGTAGTTTTGATATTATCTACATCTACAGCTTCATAAAATTAAGCTAAATTACTACACCTATGTATTGTCTCCATATCCACATTTTACTTGCAAGCCTTCCATATCCACCCACTGCCTTCCATACATACATACAAGATCACTGCATTCCGAAACTGTTGACTCCCTTTTATACCCATCCACTCCCTTCCATAACCAAATACAGCTCTACATAGTTATCCACATTTTGCTTGGCCCAATATCCTGATCGCTTGGAAGATGCTAAAACCACCAAGCTATTGAGTCGTCTATTATCATCATTATCTACAGTGGCAGAGAGAGAACTGGCCCAACCCATAACACCCTGATCGCATGGAAGGTGCTCTAACCACCAAGTTTATTGAGTCATCTACAGTAGCAGAGCTAGAGAGAGAACTGGCCCAACCCATAACACCCTGATCACATGGAAGGTGCTCTAACCACCAAGCCTATCGAGTCATCTACAGTTGCAGAGCTAGAGGGAGAACCCATTTTTTATAACACATGGGCTATCAAGTACCATGCCATCTTTGGTGGTTGAGAAACAACTAAATCAGCCATGAAAACCTGTTCACATTTGTCTCAATGACTGTGTACTTACCTTCTTCAAATTTACGTTCAAATAGCCTGATATCTGCACTGTTTCCACTCACTCTGTAGATTCCTTCTGAAAGCATTCCTGTTGATATCCAAGCACAGAAATGTAAAGCACTGTTCACAGTTCTCAATGCTTTCACAAGCATATAAGATATAATTTGAGAAAGGAGTCACATACAAATGTATGCTAACTTTTAAAAGTACAAGAAAATGTCAACACAAATGTTACTGCCACATTGAGAAATTGTGATCTCATGATTGCCTCTTTCCACAGCAGAACTGTCAACATATTAGCAGGGGTTGTTATAAATCATTAACATCTCCCTCCTCTATGAGACTCTTCACACTGGAGCCAGTAAAAAGAGTGGAGTGCCAAAGGAGTGCTAAGCTTTTACAATTAGTGATTTTGACAACCCATGAGCACCCTGTTGTATGCAACCATTCTACTCTATCTACACTGACATGGGTTTTGATTTGGTCTAGCTTGGCTTAGGTTAGGTCATCTTTAGTTCGGGGAGGGGAGGGGGGGGGGGGGATCAAATCAAACCAGTTCTTTGTTGTACCTGCAATTTTAACATTTCTTACTTGTGAGATCCCCAGACAGCTCTTTCCAGGTATGTTGTCAACAAAACAGATGAACATGTACATGTACACAGCAGTTTTAAAATTATCTTGAGATCACTCACCAACTGACTCAACATAATCAACGCATTTGTTAACAAACATTGGAACAAAGCTTCCATCTTCACAAATATCTTGCAGAGGTCGTCCAAAGTATGTGCTTGCACTTTGGCCCTGTTTTCTCAAATACTCTTTTTGTTTCTTTTCCAGTTTCTTTCGCTTTCTTTCTTCTTCCTTCTTCAGTCGTTCTGCCTTTTTCTCTTCCTTCTTTCTCTGCTTCTCTGCCTCCCTTTCCTCTTTTCCTTTTCTCTTCAATGAACGGGTATCAAATATTGGCTGGAAAACAAACATACTTGATATTAGTTGGCCTCAAAGAAGTACAGGGGGGGGGGGTTGATTTGCAAGAAATCATCCCTTTAACAAATAAGTATTTTTGGCATAGAGAGTTTCAAGATTGTTTCTCACTTGTAAACTGGCAAAATAATGGGTGGGAAAGATTAAAATTAAGAGGCCACAATGTTTGTCAGCTATGGTCATTCAAGATTGTTGAGGAAACAAGATTTGTTTGAAAAATCAATGAAACAAAAAAAATGGCCTTTACCTCAACTGTAGACAGTGCAGGTGGAACTAAAGCTTGGTTTTAATTCACCAACACTAGCTGATGGCCAACAATAATTGCTAATGGTTGCAATATCTGAGTATAGAACAGCTGTTTACAAACAGCCAAACACGAGTAGTTATGCAAGCAAAACTCTTACAGGTTGGTGTCCTTTTGCTAAGGAAAATTAAGTTGTTACTAGTATATTGTGTAACAGTCTAGGTTGCATCTGTTTCATCAACAAAACTGATTGAAATGGTGGGAAATATTTTAACTATTGTTTCATTCACCAATGGGATTAGGAACCATTGTGAACTCAAACTTTTCCAACCTTGTGATAACCTGGCAGTAATTGGTGGTTTTCATAAAGCCTGGTTCTCATAATTACGCCACAGACATGCCTGTCATGTCCGAGTCTCTGGTGTTATCTATGCCAGCTTACAGCATAAATAATATGAACATCTGTCCATAGCAGGATGACCCTGGTAGTGTTGCTGAAATCAATTATCTGAAAGTTGAGCCGAGTTCGACTTTCCTGATCTGTTAAGGATGTCTACTGCAGCCATGTTTATCACATGCATGTCATGTACAAAACACTTAATATGCAGTTTGTCAAGTGTTTTACTTAGTATTACCTTCTTTGGGGAACTCTTCTCATCCTCAGTGTCCTGCAAAAAAGTGAGATGTCAAATGTTTTGTTACATACACTGTACATGCATACCAACAGAAAAATGAAATTGCCAAAACTTTATTTCCAAATACAAAGATCAGGGAGGAGTAATGCTGGAATTTTTGAAAGGGAAGTGCTTGCTGAGTGCCAAAGGTGTGTATTTTAAAATGTACAGTCTGAGCAGTAAATTACGTTTTTTTTAAAAAAGTTATTAATTTTTAATGGCTTTCTTACTCATGCTCATAACTTATTGACTTATTTCACTTTCTAAACATGTTCACAGCCTTGTTTGGCCATCTATTAGTGGTAGCCATTCTTACCGGCTCTGTATTCATATCTGACTCTCCAACTTCTTCTTTTGGAGAAACGTACAAATGGTTTGGCTGGCAAGAGAAAGTAACACAGCAATATTACACAACTATCAAATACAGAGTTGTCATGTACATCGTTCCACTGTAATTATAGACAATTGAAGAGTGACTTGGTATGAAAAATTAAATTGTCCCAAGTGTTTCCGCAAGAAAAGAGGAATAACTAAGATCTTCATCAACAGCCACATCATTTTGCATTCATATCTTCCATTTACTGGGACTGATGATTTGTTGTGCAACTCAGGAAGTGTTATTATGCAATTTAATAGTATGTTTGGTCATTTGAATTTACAGATGATTTGTTGTGTGAAAGATATCAATATTCTCATATCAGTGATTTGGTACATATTAGGGTGCAGTGCATACATTTCCAGAGTTATTTATGTGAGGTGTAATCCTAACCAGGGGCAGATCCAGGATTGTATGGGGAAGGGGTTTTTTCACTCACACTGTAACTGCCAAAGGAGAAAATTTATGAAGGACAAAGGCACAAGTTTCTCCAAACAAATTTAAAAATTTACATTCTTGTAAATAGCGTTTCTTGCAATTTGGGATTATTTTATATTATTATAAAATTTTGTATTCTGCTTATCAGATAACACTTCCTTTGATTCAAATGCAACACAGTGTCTGGCCTGGATCTGCCAATATTTAAAACTGCACCAACAGTGATAGAGCTGACTAACTTGCAGTGTGGTAATTAATTCTTGAGCATTTTCCCTAATATTAACACAAAAGACCCTTGTACCTCTAATGCAAAGTGAACAAAATGGAAAAACATATAAATGCCTATAAATTATCATCTAAATGACTACACAAAAATAATTGCTATTACTGAAATGGGATTTTGGATTTGAATACAGAAAACAAGTTTCAAAATAAATTTGTTAAATCTATATTCAGTGTACTGCTGCATTTTGTAACAACAACGCATCTTGTAATAAGCCTACACATTTTGCAATAAGCCAATAGCATTTTGCAATCATATTGCAGATTGGCCAAAACATAGAGCAGAAGACAATTGTTTTACAAACACATTCTTTTTGGAAATATTTGAACCCATGTTTTTTCCTGAGCTAGCTGGAGTACTCCTCTTTAACATTTTGAAATCAAAAGTCTTTTAAAATTCTTCCAATCCTTAAATTTCTTATTTCAAACTCACAATCTTTTCAGGATTTTCAGGGACTGTAGCAACCATGACAATCTAGTGAAACCACTCCATGATCATAAATGTAAAAGAACAAAACTCAAGGATTTTTTCAGAGCCTACTTCCCACCTTAAATTGATTGTTCTTGTTCTTGATCTTGTTCTTGTGTTTTGACTCCAGACTACTTGTGTTGGAAGAGTCCTCCTCTTGGCTAGAGTCGACTCGAATGCGTACATTTGGAATGTCACTGTTCCGAGCATCTTTCTTTGCTAAAACGTAAAATTTAATAAAGTGGTAAATAACTGAACTCTAGTGTCACAAATCATATACGAATGTTTGATTTTAATCATGTCATCAAGACTATAAAGAAGTACACAATAAATTTTATCCTGGCAGCCCTACAATAAAAGTTGATGAAAGGAGGAAACATGCAAGGAGTATTCAAGGTCTGGTGGCCCAAAAGTGTCATGACAATTTCAATCTGGCCACGACAACTTCAACTTTGCTCATGATATTATTTTCAATTTGTCCATGACAACTTCAAATTCACACATGACAATTTCAATTTGACCATGAATATTTCAATTTAGTTCACAACATTTTCAAATGAAAAAAAATTGAAATTCTCATGAGTGAAGTTAAAGTTGTCATGTAAAGTGATAATTCAATAAGTTGAAGGAGTAGCACAAACCCTGTGATTTGCTCCTGTTGATTTTGGGAGATTTTCGGTATTCGTGTCGTGGCAATGAATCATCATCTACTGATACCGTCCTGCTGCTTTTCCTGGAAGGAGACTGGGAGTAATGCCTCTTGGGACGGCGAATCTTAGCACTGAATCTTTTCTTTATTGCACGATCTTGGGTACGGGTGAGAGTCAGTTCATCGCCAGTTCCGCCATCCGAAGTGATGCTGCCGATAGTTCCTCTACCATCTTCATCCCTACTACGATGTCTAGACCTTGACAGGAATGATATCTCTGGAAGGTAATTCAAACAACAAAAATATTATTCACTTAGAAAAATATTATAAGATCTTGCTTGGAATTCCAGGCTCAAGTTTGTGGTTGGAGCATTGTGAAACCCAACCAAAGATTATCAAATTTCATCAATTCCACCATATACATTATGGTGTTGACAGTGTGGCTGGTTTTAGCATTTCCGTTGTGTCTCATTAATTTAGACACCATTTTGAATTTGACACTGAACTAGTACAACCTATAAAATCATTTAATTTAAATCAGAATTAATAAAGTTTGACAGAGCTGTTTTGGTGCAGCAGTGGTACCTCAAAGTAATTGCAGATGACTTACATAATAAGTTCAATGTCTAAAACCATCCAAGACTATTGTCAGAATTAAAAACAGGCCTAAAATCCTATTAATATAGATGATCTTTATACAGGGCTGTGCGAAGATATGGCTCTTATCTTCGAGTGTCGAATGTAGTAACACATGAGTGACCGCAGCAAAGGGCAAGAGAAGATAAAAGCCATATTTTCAAATAGCCACGTAATGAGCGGAAGTGTATGCAACCGGAAGTTATATTATTTGAACAGTGATTGACAGTACATTACGTGCGTGTGACGTCACTCGAACATGTGACAAGAGAGAGAGAGGAGAATCGCCATTTTTTGCTTCTTGTTCCGAATTCCCGGCGGGGGAACTGCGAGTGTTTAGAGATGTAAACTGTGTAGAGAAGCGAGTATTGCGGCGAAATATATTGTG
>JANVCJ010026778.1:0-13984 GCA_026413505.1 Epizoanthus ramosus | reverse complement strand
ACCATAACTCACCTTCGGCTCGTGCTACCACAACTATTTCTTGTTCTCCCAAACTTGCACTCGTGTTACCATAACTCATCTTCGGCTCGTGCTACCACAACTATTTCTTGTTCTCCCAAACTTGCACGCGTGTTACCATAACTCACCTTCGGCTCGTGCTAACCGACAACTATTTCTTGTTCTCACAAACTTGCACTCGTGTTACCATAACTCACCTTTGGCTCGTGCTACCACAACTATTTCTTGTTCTCCCAGCCTTGCACTCGTGTTACCATAACTCACCTTCGGCTCGTGCTACCACAACTATTTCTTGTTCTCCCAGCCTTGCACTCGTGTTACCATAACTCACCTTCGGCTCATGCTACCACAGCTATTTCTTGTTCTCCCTAACTTTCACTCGTGTTACCATAACTCACCTTCGGCTCGTGCTACCACAACTATTTCTTGTTCTCCCAAACCTGCACTCGTGTTACCATAACTCACCTTCGGCTCGTGCTAACCGACAAGTATTTCTTATTCTCCCAAACTTGCACTCGTATTACCATAACTCACCTTTGGCTTGTGCTAATCGACAACTATTTCTTGTTCTCCCAAACTTGCACTCGTGTTACCATAGCTTACCTTCGTCTTGTGCTACCACAACTATTTCTTGTTCTCCCAGCCTTGCACTCGTGTTACCATAACTCACCTTCGGCTCGTGCTAACCGACAATTATTTCTTGTTCTCCCAAACGTGTTACCATAACTCGATGGTAAACACGGAAATATTTTCTATGTCTTGAATGTAAACTATTAGTAATTCGTTAGCATAGAATCTTTTACATCGAGTTTCAACTTAGGGGCCACCAGCAATTGACGAAAACTGTCGTGCTATCCCCGGTAATTTCGTTTGTTTTCCAAACTATATTGTTATCATATCATAAATAGAAAAATAAATAAGTATAATAATTTATATCTTCACAGGAAAATTATCTGTTCTTCATCAACAGATCACCGGATAAATTTTGCAGTACAATTTTTATAGCCGACGCGGGATGGTGTTTGTTTACAAATCGCAACACGCGACCTCGCCTTACTCTGGCCCGACGAATTAAGACACAGCTTGAATCTTGGCGAAATATTTAAATATTATAAAGATGGAGAAGATGAGAGAGTGAGCGATACTCTTTCAAGACTACAGTGCATGATAACGCGTGTACTGATCCACGCCGCATATAACGAATTATTGGTAAACATAATTTGAAAGCAAATTATTTTTCGGTTACCTGGTCGCTCAACGATATCAATTTCATGGTTGCTTCCTAAACACTTCCGATTACATGAATTGTGCTGTAAATGGCCTAGAGCCAACATCTGGAGTAGAGAGTATAGTCAAACAGCAGATCCTGTGTTCAAGAGTTTTATTTTCCACAACAAGACTGAAGAAATACATGCAAGACTGAGACTAAACAAGTAGATTATAAGTAGGAGAAAAACGCCGGGTTTGCCGGATAATCGTAAAGGAGATCCTTCTAAACCGAGAAAATAACTTTCAAATCAACTTCTACTGACATCTAACAAAGACGGAAACCTTGAGTGCATCAGATTCACTATATCTTTGGGAAGCTTTAGAGAAAGTCTGAACAAGACTATTTAAAATAAATCCTATACTGTTTTCATTAAAGCTTTTAAACTCCAAATGATCTACAATAACCATTGTCTGATTGTGTAAAATTACGAGCTTCAGGCACCCTAACTGTAATTGGAATTTTCTCCAAAGCTTGTCGGTAAAACGTTATTGAATTTCATAGCGATCAAACAGCTTTTTTATCATTCTGAATGAATTTTCTTTATTCAATTATAAATTCATCACCAAAAAAAAACTCGAAAAGTCAGTCTGCTGCACTCCAGTATCACAGAAATGCTAAGTTTATAAATACAATCAACAAAATTATTTCCAAAACTTGATTGGACACCAATTCAGAAATTACCGTTTGGTCTAATTCAGCTCCGCACTGAAATGACGAGCAGTTTCCGTGAAATGAGCACTTCAAATCAATTTGCTTGATAATATCACTGTTATTGTCATTATTCAAGTTTGAAAACAGATATTTTTTCCTTTTGCCGGTTGAGACTGGCCGTAAGCTTTACACTGCAGCATAATCACTGATCAATACTGTTTTCGTTGCTGATCTAAATTACAAATGCGGCCATTCTAAACTTAATTAGTTAAGAATTATATTTATTATTTTTCTAGATTCTGATTCTTTTCTAGATTAGGACATAGAAAGACTCGTGACATGTTAATATTTAACTTTTTTCAGGAACTATTTCTTATAATAAACTGTATAAATCAAAAATAATTGAAACAAGAATATGATACACAAGAAATCGAATTAAACTAAGTCTCATAAATTATCGATGCTATTATTTGTTCAATTGTCTAAAGTTTATAATAAATGGCAGCAAAATTAACAATGACAACATTTTAAATATAATTATCAGTTAAGAAATCATAATTAATTCCAAAGCTTCAGGTCTGGACTTTGCCACGTATCATGCAAATTAACAAATTTTCTATACATCACGGCTTGACATACCAAACATTTCACATACAATAACGGTCACGCAAATCCTCCTACAGTGGTCTTTTAAATGCCTGTCTGATTGTGTTTTGGCGGCAATAACCACAATTTATGATATGCATAGTGGGTGTGCTGACTTCAGCAAAGTTGGACATCTCGGCATTAGTGTAAAGGACTTTCAGGAGTTGAAATCCTTTTGTGATGTTGTCCGCATACTGTCATGACACACAAGCTGCAGTGTTCTTTGCAATAAAATTGGCCATTCTTTTCCTTGGTTGTACAGCAATTCCAAGCAGCGTATCCTAAAACCATTCTTCCAAAACAGCCAAAAGTAGCCTTGTCTGCGCGCACTTCATGGCACATTTCAAAGAGCCTGTCCATTTTCTGATTCATTCTTCCATTGTCCTACACCCATTCTTCTTCCAAATCAGCCCAACGCGGCCTTGTGTGCACCTCCTGACACATTTCAAAGAGCCTGTCCATTTTCTGATTCATTTCTTCCATTGTCGCGCAGCTAGCGTGTAAGGACACGCGGACAAGCTCTTTCGTAATGCTGTCAATTTTTGGAAAGTCAGAAATGTTGTGCATTTCTAGTTTTGTTAGTTTTTCCGTTGTACAGTGTCCTCTGCCTCGTTCGAAGTCTACAATTTTCTCTTCCTTGCTTCCGTACTGAACTTGGCAGTCGAATGACTCACCCGAAGGCTTGCACATGGCTTCCGCCGCACCTTTCTCGGTGGAAAAGTAGCTTACGCTAGTTAGTGGTTCTGCCCAGCTGACCTTCTTCTTTGGCTTTGACTTGTTCTTCTCATGGCGAAATCCTTTTTTCATAGCTCTCCCCATGCATTTCAAAGACTTAACACTGCGCCCGTGCGAGGACGCATTCGTTGTTTTCATCTCTCCGACTTCCTTCATTCCTCGCTATATTGTTGTTATTGAGTTATGAGAGACGCGATCAGAATCCGAGTCTTTATTCGGTTTCACACGTGACTTCCTGAGCTTCAGTTTGTAATCCCTACGGGTAACGAAGAGCGGCACGCATAGTAACGTAACGAGATATTTCTAGCAATCACGGAAGAATCTCACTTCTTGCAACAAACCGCGCCAAACACGTGTAACATTGATCGTAGCGAGATAAATTAATCAGAGCGAATGTTTTAGTCTTTCTTTTACAGAAGCGCTTCACAACGCGTCGATATTTGACATCGTGACCACTGTCGACGAACACTTCTTATAGTATGGTCGAAATCTGTAAACATGCATCGGGATTAATTCCGGGTGTGATGCTAAAGATCTAGAGTCCGCAAATACACGGCTCAAAACTATTCTTGTTATCATTTTTACTCAGATTAAATTTATGTACATGGCTAATGCTACGTCCGTGACAAAATATGAGTATTCGGCACGCCTTCAATTCCAGAATTTTCTGGCCCACTCTAGAAACACGGCTGGTTCTGATAGAAGGATACGTGATTTGATGTCACACACCTTCACAAAACAAACACAAGATCGTGTTGTTCTGCTATTCGATCAGTTTTCACAAAAACTGTGGGCGGAGAAGAAGTAGTTCGAGACATCTGGCTCCATTTTCAAATCAATATTATTTTACCTTAATGTTCCACAACAATGACTGAAAAATGTTTCTGAAGCCTTAAATGTCACTTCCTGTTGTTCTGCATATTTTCCCTTATGAAACTTCAACCCATCATTTCCTACTAATGGCGAAGGTTTTTTCCTAATTACCTTTAACGCAGTAAAGACTCGCATTTATCTCAGCTGGAATTAGGCTTCAAATCAAAAACACATTGTTCTGATTTCCACGGACGCTTTGATAATTTCACCAAGATAACGATTCCAGATATGGACGAAAACAGTATTTTTACCAACGGCGGTCTTTGTATATCATTAAATTAAATGATATAGATTGATATATTTTTCAAGTTTAATTATTCAAGAGAGAAACATGTAAATTGCAGTTCAAGTTTGCCTTTTATGATCACAATAATTTATGATCTTTGCACTTATAAGGGTACAAAAAGCCTTTTTTCTCAGCCGACGAAATGCGAATATATAAAACGTTTTCGACATATTCCTAGAATCATTTTTTCCTGCAAAGTATATTCCTATAAATAATATAAACAGGGTTCAAGATATTCTTATTTTCTGAATTTTAGAATGAAGCTTTTTGTTTGGTGGCCTTTGACTAACTAAATCATTCTACAACTGAAGGTACTTTTACAAAACCAAGAATATTCTAAATTTTGACGTTAACCAAAAATACAGCCCGCACTCGTTTATATTTATTCAAGAGTATTTTTGTGTTACCCATTTAATTCTTACAAACTAAAGAGTTGAAAATTCCCACTAAGCCTAACTTTTGAACCAGTTGACCCAAACCCATAACATGACCATTCATTTTACATCTCTTGAAGAGTAGAAGTGTTTGGTGTTACTCATTTCTTATACAACTGAAGAGTTCGTAAACCACGTACACACGTCTTGAAGAACAGCGATGCTTGTTAAACTCAGTTCGTACAACTTAAACATTAAAAATCTCGAGTAAGTTTGAAATCCGTTCCCCTACCAGAGCTTTTGTTCAAATGTTTGATTTTCAAATGTCGAATATAATATCTATTTTGACTGACGCGGTGTGTTATCAAATGTGGAGCGACATATGGCAAATACGATTTTATTTCCGAATGTCTGGAAAACGAATGTGTCGTTTTATTGGACGAATCTGATAGAATAAAACGGCAGGTACAAACCTGTCGACTTTATTTTTTTCAGTCAGTTTGTGTTGTTACATAAGCAATTCTACGTTTAAACCTGGCCGCGGTATTTAGCAGGGATTTGGCATTTTAATTTTGATAGAAAAGAACTACACAAGATCGCGAAGAGACTGGAAACCAGCGACGTACCTCGAGGTTGTTTACAAAGTTGCACAAAGCTTTTCTGACTTGGAGACGAGAATAACAACTTGATAATCTCTATTTAATAAAATAAAATGAGATTCCAAACCGTGCCTTTTCTGAAACGTCAATTACCGACCAATAAATAACAAGCTAATTGAAAGATCACAATCACAGAAGGAAATAGAGATTTCGCTTTCTACACTACGCAATGTTTCCAATTTTACTTTCAAAATAAACGTATATACAAGTATACACAGACAGTTCTGGCAGTAACTGTTACTGATGTAACGACAGTGTATTTGCATTTTAGAAGAATAGGTAAGCTGAAAGTGGCTATGCTGAACACAACTCATTTTTATAAGAACGTCGAGGCTAAAAAAAGCCAACATTTCCGGTAAAGAATATGGTAAAAATATGTATACAAAAGGTGGAAATTTCGTTAAACATGTTTCCCGATTTATTACGGAAATCAGAAAAACATGTACAATAACTTGACATAATAGTTTTTATTCTTCATGAACATTTCTTCCAGAATAACAAATTATAAACTGCATTAAACTTCAACTGGAGACAACATGCTCTTCATTTCACAGTGACACCCGCCGGCGTGACTTGATATCGTCAATAAAGCTTGTTTTCAGAACTCAGAACAAACGTTTTCATAAATATATATAATATATTGAAGTTCAAATATTCGAATATTAAGAACGCGCGACCTCAGCCCCTAAATAGTCGATCTTCCAAAACGAGAGTGCTGCCTATTACTTTTTCTCCGCGCACCTCCTGACACACAGGGCCTCAAAACAAGGGTCTATCTGGCCATTATAATCACTTTACCTGCCATCTGTTTGTTATGTAAAACTCACAGGATAAGCGGGGACCAAGAGGAAAAGATGATTAATTACTTTGATGAATAGTTAATAGCTAGTTGGCGAAATGCGTGGGTTTTTTGTCCTTACAAACCAAAGACGTGACACAAAACCCGTCTCATGAGTGAACACTACTGTGAAGTTTTTCAAACTGTCCAGTTTATTTTCAAAACATCCAGATCATTTCTGAGAACAAGTTATCATAAAATCATATACGAAATATTATAAGTAAATCGTGCATTAATTATTTCTTAGCTGCTACGAAAATGTTTATTTTTCCAATTGAGAGTGCCTCTTACCTACATATGAGTACTATATGGAAATGCAGTGCTAGGGAAATATTATAAACTCTATTTTAAAAATACCATCAACGAAAATAGCTTCTACTAGTGTGATCAACAAATTAATTTCCTATTCGAGGAAGCAAATAAACAGGAAAAATATGAGTATGAGACAGCCTTCAAGTAGTGCAAAAGTGTTTCGTAACGAGATTCCAATTTTGAAGACAATTTCAATACTTAACGCATTTGTTTACTAAACAATCTCGGTATTGATAATCCCAAGAATGGAGGAGTCCCCAAGAATAAATAATTTTTTCTACATATTTTGTTTCTTGATTATATTTCGTAACTGAATCGTCCGTGTAACTCAAACCTGTGCATTGTTGTGAAAAAGAAAATCAAATATAGGCGGAAGTAAATATTGCAGTAGTCCACCCATTTTGCTGTGTGCTGCATAATTTTAAAATATATTCCCGTTCTTCAAAATTCAATTACCCTTGTCGGTTAGATACCTTCTAAATTAGCTATCGATTTTGTTCTTGTAGTAGTTGTCTTTGACAAACCTAGAACTTGCCTCTCCGTTACGTCATGAGAAAAAGATACAGAATGTTGACTGCTGCATGACAAGTGAAACGAAGTGCATAACAGTACAAAGCCTGTTTTGAGAAAAGTTGATAGCCAGCTCGTTCTCTGAGCCCACACCATCCTGGACGAGCCCCGCAGGGTAACGCTACAATTAGCTACCCAGACACAAACGCTTTTCATGTGTGTTCTCACAAGTGTACATAATTTAGCATATTAAACGATATCGTAATTCTTACTCTAACAGTTGCGCAACTCTGCAAAATGACAATAATTTATATAAGAATGGACGCTAGCATTCTGATTAGCGTCAGTATATCTTGAATAAACGCCAGTTTCTAATGAACACCGCCTTACAACAAGTATTTTGTAATGCATTTCCCTCCATAATGAATACCGCTCTCTAAACACCCCTCTCCCCCCATCGCGCTTGAAAAATACGATCAAAACAAAACATTATACTTATCAATACTTAAATTAATTTGATCCTTGGGAGACAACGCGCGTAGAAACAACTGCACTGACGTAGACCTTTCAGCCAAGATCTAATTTACGTTTATAGACTGAAGTAATATGTAAGTTATACTTTAACGAGAAGTCTTTGTGGTGAAATAAATGCCTCTCATCTAATGAACTCCCCTCTAACATCAATGGCGAACAATTTATAAACGTTCATGTCGTTTCTATAAATACGGTAAGTATATCCTGAAAAATTTGGGTGATGAACTCAGTGATGAAGGCGATAACCTTAGATTGCGCTCTCATAATCGTCTCTCAAAATACAGCTCTACCTTTTCTGCATTTTAGAAAGAAATATAATCAGTTGAATATTAAAAACCTTATGATTATACTTCTCCTTTGGATAAAATAAGAGATTGATAGAAAGCAAATGCAAACCGCACGAAATCATACAAAATGATTTATTACTTGTGGTTTTACAGAGATTCCCAGCACGATAAATGCTCTTATCTGTACTCAGTTCGTCCTATTTTCAGCTTCTTTCCTTCAATTAAACATGATTCAAATAGAAGCGTACGTGTTGCGTGGCTGTATTTTTGGATGAACTTATCTTAATTCTTGTCATTAATATATTAATTCCTTGAGACAACCTGTAAAACGCACGTAGATAGAAAATATACTTTCCATAAAAAGATTAATTCAGCAATAGGCGGACCCCCTTAAGTTATATACTAACTCACAAAATTATCAAGTATCAAACTCGCACGTCTCCGTCCGAAGGGCAGCCAAACATGAATAAATCATATTATGGGATGCCCATGCATGAAACAAAGCTGCCATCACGATTCCATGGGGGGGGGGGGGGAGGAACAAAAACTGTACTGGTTCTTAATTAAAAAAAAAAGTGTATAGCTTGAATACGCGTGTCAGGCGAACCAACGATGGACTCCAATGGTAGAAGGATCACGAAATGATTCTTAGTCCGCTCTCCAAATTGTAGGATAAATTCACGAGAAAAAGAGAGACGGATATAGATATATATAGGATATATATAGGAAGGTTCAGCAAGTTAGCACGTGAGAGGATTTACTTCTCTAAACTGCCATTTATTTTACTGACAAATAACAAAAAACTGGAGGCGCTCTGACAAGCACAAATGCCAGAATTTAAATACCTTTTCTCTGAATAATACTGTCAAACTATCAAACTGAAAAGGGAATTAAGGGGAAATTAATTTTGCACCCCACTCAAACTACCCACAAAATCCAATCGTCGCCTTCCTTGATCCCTTTGGTTTCCTAACGCACCTATTAATGCATATTTCGTGAGGGGGGACGGGGGCAATGACAATTTTTTTAAGTTTGAGATCAAATTCCCGCGCCTTTAACCCCCCCCCCCCCCCTCCTCCTCCTTGGTTTAACACTGACAGCATTACATTATCTCAACATCAACAACTGCCAACTTCAAATGTTAACGAAAAAGTGTTAAATATTGTAGAATTTCCAGGAAAGAAACGCAACGTTATCGAACTCAAAGTCTCGCTAAGTGCCTCGGAAGACGCTCAGCACATTTGCAGTTGAGGTCAGCGGTCTTGTTTTCTGCTTATTTATCTCCAGATCCAATCTCGCCGCCACATTCCTGCTCATTAATGCAACTTGATGAATCTTCTGTGTCATAAGGCTCTGCAGGGAGTGATTCATATCTGGTCACGCCAATGGGTGCGCTATCTCCCACCACCTCTGGGTCAGAGTCGTGAATGTAATCCTGAAAAAAGCGTTGGGGCTCCTTGTACTGCACAGCTTCATGCCGGGGCTGGGGTGTTACTGTGTGTAGTGCTTGTGATGGATGCTGGTACATTTGTAGCTGGGTAACTGTAGCGTGTTGCTGGTCAGCGGAGGCTGTTTGCAGGTTGGGACAAGGGGTAGGTTTTGCCATGAAAGGGTTCTGCATTCTCCATACATTCCCAGTATGCTCTCCTACGGAATGAAAGATAGTTGTAAAGAATTGTGACATAAGAACAACAAAATATGGAAGATAAGAACAGGAACGAGTCGAGAAGGAAGGTGCTGTGATGTTTTGGTTCTCAGTTAGACTAAAATTTCCGTAAATGACTCCAAGACACTTTCTGTGATTTGAGAAACATCCTTAACACGTTCTGAGTAACAGTTGCAAATTACTTAGGAACATGTAGTTGGCAAAAGTAACCCAGACATTCCTGACAGTCTTAGGAAATACAAAATGCAATGTAAACCGTAAAACGTCATCTTGCCGAACAATCGGCAAAATATAACTTAGTACAAACAAAATGTATGGACAACTTTCAAAGCTATATTTCGGATTTATTCCAAGGCCATAGTTATGCTAGTCATAGAATGCAAATTATAGTACAGGATCTTTATAAGTAAGCATGCTATCAGCCAAATATCTCAGCCTGCGGAGGCCGATCAAATACACGACGTGTGAAGACTCTGGGCGCGAGTTACCAACAATATAGAATCGGGTTCAAATAATTGTCACGGGGCCCGGGGTCTCTCACTGACGGTATTCTAGAGCACTTACCTACTAACACGCGGTAGGGCCTTCCATCCGACCCTTGTAGCTCTGCCGGTGATCGACAGTCATGACTGGCATATTCCATAGCTCTTCTGTTGAAGGCATCGACATTCACGTCATTGTATGAGCTTGACACTGTCACAGGACTGCCACTTGCCACAGGGAGACCATATGGACGCGGCATGCCTGCCAAGGGAGCACGCGGGCCATAGATGGTCGGCAAGCCAATACTTGAGTTGTCTATGATTGGCGGATGGCTCTCGCGTGACTCAAGAAAGCGCCTTGGCACAGATATGAGGTCACACCACGGAACGATTCGGACGTTGGGCGAACTTGGTACAACACGTGAGCCATACGATACCCTGCTAGGTGGGAAGTTATTGCCGTCCACCCTATTGTCCATACATTTACCTGAAGATCAAAACAATAAAAATGACCACTTTTGAACAAATCCTTACTGTTTTACTGAAATAACGACGTCCCCCAACCTTTCGCCGTAATTTGCGTGCGTACTTCCATGTGAGCCGTATATGAGTGTTCAAGTGCGCGCCTATTTAACGTTCTGCGGCGGAGTCCAGTGTTAAAGTTATAATCCCCACGATAAAAACAAAACACGCAAGTCAGCTGCACAAACCAGACACAAAATGATACAAGCTGAGCCTTGATCCATATTTTTGGAAACTTTAGGGTCTTTTCTGTAGCGTTTTTCTAACTGCGCAATTTTTTTACAGCATTATTGTATTTCAACACTACGACTATACTTAGTTACCTTGTGCTGGGTTTTAACGTCAGTCACGCGATTACTAAATCATTTATAGCTTGGTTCAGAATTTTTAGTAAAGAAACTGTAAATTTGTATGACTGATATAGAATTTCGGAGAGATGGCTCCAGTTGACTATAAAATCACAGCGATTAACGACTATTACAAAGGCTATTAATTATAGGGTATACAACACCCAGATACAATAACATACATTCTGAAATTCTATTTCCAGTGATATGAATTAAAACTGTTATGAACAATTTTTCACTTTCTATGGAAATGAACATAGTATTAAACTGGGATCAACGAGCATTAGGGTTAATGAGAGTTGATAAGAGTTGATGAGAGTTGACTCTTTGCCAGTGAGAGTTGAATGAGAGTTCGCCGGCGGGCAACTATCATCGTGAACTGGTCAAACGAACAAAACTCTCATCAACGTTTATGCTCGTTTGATTCCTGGTTTGTTAGAACAGCGAATATAAATGCGCAAAAATGATCTTGGATACGTTTAGTGAAGTGTTTTTCGCTTTTTACATGCAGTTCAAACGATCTATTGTTTGCAAAAACTTAGACGCGCATGAGTTTCTTCACCACTTCAGTTTTTCGTAAAATTTGTTTCACTGACTGACGGGTGCTTGTTATATACGCGGACAACACCACTGAGAACTAAAACAGAAGAAAACAAGAAATAATACAAGAAAATTTACAGGAACCGGCTGCCTGGTTTGTAATGAAAATGTAAGTCATTGGCCGAGAAGCTGCAAACTCTATGGAGTTGTATTTATAGGTTCGACTACTCGGAAGTCAAACGCCTCCTACGTGGACAAACCTTAACTACAAACCCGCACGAACTCGTGAATCCACAGACAGTTCAGTTGCTCTGAATCAGTTGTTTTATCCAGATATACAGTTATTGAAAGTGATTATTTGCAGCGAAATTACCTTGAACAAAGTCACATTCAGTTACCATTGTTCGTGAGAAGGGTAGGTTTCAACGCACGCACTGTCACTGCTATTTTTTTGTCAATAATTTTTCTTCGACAAACTATAAAACATGTTTTGCGCAATTCTCTTCGACAATCAAACTTTTTTTGCGCAGCAATGTTACCATAAATATGATAGACAATTATTACCAACTAAACGAGAGCGAGGAGGAAAATATTTCTCGCAGTTTTTTTTACAGCAGTAAAATACCAAATAAATCTGAGAATGAGCTAAAATTGATAGAATGTCCCACTCCCCAAACCGAAGCCTCACTGCAATTCTTGCGACCAGAAATGTGTTATTAAATTATTAAAACAATGTGGAATTTAGCCCTGACTTATTCCGTCACTGGTCTCTTTCTATAACGTTGCTTTCTTTGCAGTCTTGAAAAGAAAATCCACTGCGCTTAGTTTGTAAAAGCTACCTCGGCTAAGCAGCGATAAACTTGTATCTGAGATTCGTGATGCAATTTAATGATGTACTTGGCATATTGCTTAATTATTGGCTTTTTGAGCAAGGCCGGGCCATGAGGAACACACCGTACAGGCATGTATTGGCGCACTTTGCATGCCTTGTCCCCTATGACAGTGCAGTGAAAGTTGCAGTTTATTTCCCGATTATGTAAGAATCAGTGATAGTCTCTGGTTGTCTTGCATACAACTCAGGCTCCTAACTCCTACTGAACTGAAAGCTGAGTCAGTTCCATTTTATCCTGATAATTCATTTACTTGATAGTGAGCTGTGCGAAATGTACAGTCCGGCCCCAAATGGTCCAAACTTGCCCAAGAATGTACTCTGCAATTGCAGCTTCAATTTTTTATTAAACAATAAAATTATCCTTTTAGTTTTTTTCCCGGGGACACTGTTTATTGTTGAAATCACTAAGGACACATGAATACACTCTGCTTCGGTTTATATTAGCACTGTAAATATAATAACTTTTCTTTATACAAAACTGTAAGTAGGTATATGTAATGGATATTTCCCGATATGCTGACTAGACACATAAACGGCGCGACAGGAAAGCGACAAGAAAGGACGAAGGAATTTCAAGAAATTTAGTTTAGTTTAGTCTGTTTCATGCTACATGCAAATCGACAGACACTTCACTGGCAGTAAATTCTATTCTTCTTTCAAGCGTGTAGTTTCATTTGCTTTTTGTCCAGGCATGTGGTCAAGTCAATAATTCGTTTTATCAGGATCAAATTTCCAAATACGACTGACTAGGATTCAATTCATACGCTTATCTTGCAAGAAGCTGTTCTAGAACTGGTCGTTGCATTAATTTCTAGACAAAATTTATGTATTGGTTGTGTTAAAATTATTAAAATTATACAAGTGATGAACAGAAAATCTTTTCAAAGTTAAAGTACAAACAAGACAACTTGATATAAATGATCATTTAAGAATTGTTGCGATTAAGTAGCAACATGACACGACCCGATTCGAACTGAGTTTGCAGTTCACCAAATAAAAAAATAATTACCTTTAAATGTGTGTGCTTCAGCAAGTAAGTTAAAATCCTTATCTGAGGATAGTCAGACTCTTAAACAAGTGTTTTACCTTGCTTCTGTAGTCTTTCTAGCTCCCGTCTCCTTCGCGTGGACTCTGCGCACATCACTCGATTTCTTGTGACTTTTTCACATCCCTTGCATGCGCAGTTCTTAAACTTACAATACAATTTGTGCATATCCTTGATCGGGCTACGGACCCCATGAAGCTTACATTTAGCACAAAGCTTGAGCTTGCAGTTGTCAGTTCTCTGGAAGCTGGATTCGTTCGTGTGGTTGTTTGGAAATTCTTCCATTTTTCTTCTCCGTCTCGGAATCCGGCTCCAAACAGCTGAGTGTGCAGCCCGCGCAGCTGTTGGGTTTTCCCTGCTCGCACCAGGGCTCTCGCTTTCGGAGGTTGCCTGGCACCTAAGCAAGTCCACGTGTTTGTGTCTGTGTGTGTGTGTGTGTGTGTGGGGGGGGATGGGGGGCATAGCGGAAATTAAAATCTCGATACTGTTATTTCACTT
>JANVCJ010026667.1:0-13985 GCA_026413505.1 Epizoanthus ramosus | reverse complement strand
ATAGATAGATAGATAGATAGATAGATAGATAGATAGATAGATAGATAGATACAGCAACTCGCCCCTACATGTTAGAAATATGTTATAGTTTGCAATGTACTTTAGAGTCCATTTTTTATCCATTAGCACTGCTCTCTGGAAGAGCATTTTAATACGTTTCAAAATTAAAATATTCCATTTTTAACTAATAAAGTTATATTGATCTGGCCTTGTAGGATGAGGAGTCGGAGGGCGAGGAAAGTGTGGAAGAGCTGGCTGAATTGTATCAAGATTGTCTTCAGTGGTTGAGCAATGCAGAGGACAAGTTGTCCTTGATGGAAGAGCAGTGGCTGAAAGATGAAGAAGAAAAGGAAGAAGAAGAAGAATCAAACAACAATCAGCGGTCAAAGAAAATACAACGAAGGCGACAGGTGAGAACTTAAAACCTGAAATGGCCCTACTTTCGAACCATTTCACAAACATTCATAGTATGATCATCCAGTTTACTTCTCTTGTAGAGTAGAAGTGTTTATTATTATTTCTTGCAACGGAAGAGTTGCGAATTCCCAACAAGCCCAACTTTTGAATCGGGAGCAGCTAGTTAACAAACGCCCATGACAATACATGATCATTCATTTTACACTTCTTGAAGAGTAGAAGTGTTTGGTGTTACTCATTTCTAACAGCTGAAGAGCTGAAAATTCCCACCAAGCCTAAATTCTGAACCAGTTGAAGAAAACCTACAACACGACCATTCATTTTACATCTCTTGAAGAGTAGAAGTGTTTGGTGTTACTCATTTCTTACAACGGACGAGTTGAAAATTCCTACCAAATCTAACTTTTGAATCAATTGAAATAAAAACAAAACTCGTAACTGAACATGACCATTCATTTTATACTTCTTGACGTAAAGGAGTAAAAGTGTTTTGTTGAAAAGGGTTGAAAATTCCCACCATGTAAACCTCACTGACCAGTTGTACATATACTGACACGGAGTCAGTGCAGAACTCGGTAGAAGAGCCTTCAGTTTTGTTTTAACTTTTAACAGTACGGGTAACATGAACGAAGCCGTATAATTTGTATTTCCTTGTGCGGTTTAAACTGTTCAGAATGTATGAGGCTAACCTGCGGCTACGAAGTACGAGCAGTACACACAGCTAATTGAACACTAGTCAAGCAGAACGGTGTACTCGGGGGTGGAATCACGAATTATGAATTATAGGAATATAGCTATAAATTGGTATGAATCTTAAATCTTTGCGTTGGTTACTTTAATATAATGATGAATAACGAACCACTGTAAAATGAATCATGAATTTCGGAGAAACTTAAAAACAATGAATCATGAATCACCTAGGTGAAAGAGAAGAAATTTATTAATCACGAATAATTCAGCTGTTCCTCCTCGATTATACCTGCGTTAAAGACCCTTTCATTTATACAAGCACCTGTAATTAACTCTTAGTACTAAAGCGAGGATTTCCTTCGTAAAATAGTCTGGTGTTTGGCTGGTGTTAGTGCTGGTGAAGATACATACATGCATGCATCGATGGAGAGTTGTGAGGGGGCGGTGGTAGAATATAGACTATAATTATCGTCCAATTGATAAGTTTGCCAACGCACGAGAGGTTTCCGCTTCTATTTAATTCCATAGTTATCTTGTTTTGATTAGGACCCTGAAAGTCTCATGCGTGAAGCTGTGCCTTGCAATAAACACATTTCTGATTTACATATAATATCGCCGAGTCTTTTGTCTGCCGGATAAAACAGTTTTATAGGAAAACGTTTTTCTTAGTCATTTAGTGTCTCAATAGCTGTACGAATTTTAAACATCGTCATGGAATTGGGCTCCGAACTTGACAGAGTCAGAGTGCGTGTTTCACAAAGGTCTTCGCCGAAATTCCACCCGCGATAATCGGTCTGTGTATAAAAGTACTTGAAGCTGTCACCTACAACGATGGTGGAAATTGAAATCGTACGCGCGACGGTAGGGGATATAAAGTAACAGTATAGGAGGGAAACTAAACCAGGCTTTGGGAATTACGAGAGATTTCAGAGATCATAACATGATAGTTCATTGCAAAAAGTATCTTGACAATTTTCGCTTGCCAAGTCTTGTGTTGTGTTTCTGTTCCGTAACTGTTTCTGTTCCGTAACTGTTTCAGACAATGTGAATTCCGTATCTTGTGAGTAGCAACAATTAGATCATGGAACGTGAGAACAAGCTGTCATAATCATGATTGATGTATTATTGTTTGTAAAATAACCTTTCCGAGTTCGCCTTCCGAAGTTCGCCAGTTCTTCATTTGAATGTAGAATCAACTGCAGCTTCTGAATTTACAATATTCATTAAATTAAATTGTTGGTGACCCTAACTACAACGGTTTTGCATTGTTCCATGGTTATAGTTGTGTCTATTAAAATTCCAGATTGATTTTAGATTATTTTAGTGAAGTACGTATAGTTTATTTTCGTCAGTGGTCACGCCAAGGGTTCTGTTACTCCGATTCTTTCATGAGTAAAGCGTTTGAAGAGCGTTTAAGAATTCAAACACTTTTAGATCAAACGTTATGCATCACTTACTTCGCCTATTTTTGTGAATAATTTATCGAAGCAAAGATTTTTTTGATGTCTCGGAAGACTTTAATCACATACAGGTATAAGGACTAGGAGGAGGAAACTGTAGTTTTGCAGGGCAAGGATGATTCGTTCGGCGACCAGACTCGTATCCATAGGGAGATCCTTGTCGGCATCGCTCTCACGCGATTGGTGTTTGTAAAAAACAGTAATGTCTAATGAAATACCTAGACGCGCGCCAGCGTTTTGTTTTGTTCTGCAGCTTATTGTTGTGTTCCCAGGGTTCGCACAGGTCAGCCTTGAAGTCCTTGAAAGTCCATTTGGTTGACAAGAATTCAAGGCCTTGAAAAACTTAAAAAAATTATTTTGGTGGAAAGTCCTTATTCTTTATAACTCACTGCATAGCAGCTCTAAAAATAGTGTTGGTTTATTTCATGCTTTTAAAATCATTTGGCAGCTTCAAGTATTCAGAAAGGAGATTCAGAAGAGAGAATATTGCATCACAAGGATCGCTGCCGCTGGAACACAACGACTCGCCATTCCCGAAGAGAACATCAAAGTGTTGGTCAGAAGATGGGACGTGACCAAACGCAAGGTCACTGTCCTGGAAGAGAGGCTGTGGGAGGTTGGATCGAGTGTCAGGATTGGCAGCAAGCTCTCTAATCTGTTGCTATGGTTACACGAGGCAGAGTCACTGATTGGCTGCTTAGGGACTGGTGATGAGAGGGCTGTTGACGTACCACCGAAGTTTTTGCTTAAGCAACACGAGGTAGGGTGACATAATGTTGCACGTTTCCACTGATCAGTCTGTTTGTTATGGGTTAAACCCTTCATCTAGCAAGAGGTAGTAACTGGTATGTTTATGTGTGACCAGCAAGTGTGTGTGTGTGTCTGTGCCGGTGTGTGTGTGTGTCTGTCTGTGCCGGTGTGTGTGTGTGTGTCTGTGCCGGTGTGTGTGTGTGTCTGTGCCGGTGTGTGTGTGTGTGTGTGTCTGCCGGTGTGTGTGTCTGTGTCTGTGCCGGTGTGTGTGTGTGTGTGTGTGTGTGTGTGTGTGCCTGTGCCGGTATGCGTGTGTGTGTGTGTGTGTGTGTGTGTAGAGCTGACAGGCAGAGGCAGACACAGGGATACAGGCAAAGGTAGACAGACAGACAGACAGACAGACAGACAGACAGACAGACAGACGGACAGACTGGGACATGAATCACAGAAAATATACCAGCCAGCCATTTAGCCAAAACAGAAATATTCAAAGTCACAGCAGAAACAATGACAAAGACGGGCAGGTGTACAGACAGACCAGGTAGATAGACAGACAGACAGACAGACAGACAGACAAGACAGACAGACAGACAGACAGACAGCCAGATAGATAGAGAGAGACACACACTAAGCTTGACCAAGTAGAACTTTATGCTGTATGTTATTCACTGTAAAGCTTGCAAACACATACTGGCACAAATTCACAGAAACGTGTCAAGAACATAATTTCTCTGAATACTCATTCTCTTCTTTTGCAGAATTTCTTCAAAGATCTTGAGGTATACGATGATCACTTAGGCACAATCGTGGAAACGAGAATGGACGAGGACATCGTGGTGGTGGAAAGTCTGATCAAGAGCGTGGAGTCCCGTTTCCAGGCGGTGAAGGAGGAGGCGTCCAAGAGATGGCTGCGACTGACTTACGAGAAGTTGAAGAGCAAGACTCTATTGGTACTTCATTCTGGCAGACAGCATCTGCTGAACCAGCACAGCAAGTACATGTCACAAGAACACGTGGAGCAGACTTTAAGAGATCACATGGTAGGTTTGTTACATTTTAACACCTTGGGTGGGATGGGGGTTCATGTCACAAGAACAGGTTTGTTACAAGTACATATTAGATTTTGAGAGACCATGTGCTAGATCTGTTACATATTAGCACCTGGGGTGGAGTAGGGATTCATGTCACAAGAGCATGTGGAGCAGACTTTAAGAGACCATGTGTTAGGTGTTTGCTACATTTTAATACCTAGCATAATAGGGTGGGGAGTTCTTGTCACAAGAGCACATGGCACAGTTTAGGACCATTTAACTTTATGAGGGAGGGAAGAAATATGTAGCAACATACATTTCCTTTTCTTCTCAGTAGCCAAAAATAATGTTAGGTTAAACAAACAAGTTATGTTTATTTTTTACACAGACATTCTTCCATGAGAAAAAGCATTTCAAAAGCTGCAAGAAGCACGTCCAGAAGCTGTCTGCTGCTGCCGTGAACTACGTGGGCGTCCTGGATGAAGTACAAAAGGCTGCCGTGATCGATCTTTCAAGGAATGTGGAAGAGCAGTGGCAGAAACTAGCCCAGGACATCGCCGTCAGTGAGAAACACCTGGAGGAAGTACACCGCAAATGGCGGACCTTCAACACGCTGCTTGCAACTGTGACAGCCTGGATGCAGAAAGCTGACACGTTGATTAAGGGATTTGACATCAAAAAGTGCAAAGTATGTGTACATATTTTTGCAAGTGTTTGTAGAGAAACTTGGATGCGGATATAAATGAGAATAGCAAGAGATAATAGTTTTTGTCCAGGGTACTGCCAGACATATGTTCTGCATCTCCCTACATGAGTGGTCACCACACCCCTTATCTCTTAACGTGATACATATATTAAAATTGAATATTAATAATTGGAAATTTTGGGACTTCTGCAGGGCATGTTTACAGGCTGCGCAGACATATTTTTGTTTAGTTAACTAACAGAACGATTTGATTCTAGGAGTTCTTGAACAACATTGATAAAGTACAAACAGACACGAGCTCCATCCACGAGTGCAGCAAAGTTATCCTGGCGAACTGTGTTGATCGCGTCAAGTTTGACATTCGTCAACAGCTGCACGGCATGGACCGGAGGATGAACCGCATTATTCGTCGGCATTCGCGGCTCATGAAGTGTGAACGGAAGAACGCAAAGGTGGACAAGTTTGAAGATTCTGTTGACGGTATTATGGACTGGATTTACGACACAGAGATGCTGCTGAGGATTATGGTGGAAAGCACGCATGCAGCTGTTGTTGCGACAGTAGAAAAACTGGAGGTGAGCAGTGAATAAGTGAGTGAGTGAGTGAGTGAGTGAGCGAGTGAGTGAGTGAGTGAGTGAGTGAGTGAGTGAGTGAGTGAGTGTGTGAGTGAGTGAGTGAGTGAGTGAGTGAGTGATTGAGTAAGTAAGTAAGTAAATAAGTAAGTGAAGCCTTTATTTATTGAGTGACACATAATACTAATAGTGTACAAACACTAATAAACTTAAATAAATGTTAATAAATGTTTAAGCGCCATGAGCTTATAGTTATATGAGCGCTATAGAAATAAAGTTATTATTAATATTTGCTTGTAATTTATAGGCCAGAAGAAGATATCAAAGTCTTAAATGATGGCAAACTGCAGCAGGAAGCACTGAGCCTCCCAGATCAACATCAGCCAACCACATCTACTACTAGCCCTACTACCAACGTGAAAACAACATCCCAGCCACTTACTTGCTCACGTCAGGACAATGCACGCCCCCCGGTTGTAGTTGCCACTGGTGACACTCAGCGCCTCACCCTCCCTGTGTCGGGTAACAAACATGGCACTTCTATTTAATATGCAGTGTTCGTTCGAATGAAAGTTCTGGAAACGTGCTTCGTCATTTTCATTAGAAAATTGTTGAAATATTACAAGATAAGTAAATTGTCCAGAATATTTCTAGCAATTCAACAATAAAGATTGTATAGAGCTTTTCTTTTGTGACTGATAGACTCCTGGATACGTTTTGAGTTTAATAATCTTTGGTTTTATTGAAATATGAATGTTTGTGAAGGCTACAAATCCTGAGAAAGAAATTGCCTTGAAAACCAATTCCAAACTCATATTCGTTGATAAGGGTCAGTTCGATCAGCTTATTTCAATTTGTAATCTTCAGAGGTAATCTTATGGTAGAAGTGTAATCTTCCATCTGTGTCTATGATGTACATTTATGTGAGATAAGCAACAACTGAATTTATTTGTTTTTCCCGCAGATACAGTAAAATCAAGAGAATCATTGATATCGACTTCTAAAGCATCAGCTGGGCCTGATAACGCAGATTGTTTGTCTGTCAAGAGCTGTAACGATAACATCAAAGATCAGTGTGAAACCTCGGTATTTCCAAATTGTAGTTATATTCTGCTTCTTCATTCACTGAAGGTCAATGAATATTAGGGAGGGGGGGGGGGTAATCCGAGGTTGGACCTTAAAGGGACAATTCGCACAGTACATGCAAGTACCTCCTGTATTGACCATACCAAGAAAGATGGTAACTGGTATATTTATCCATAATTCTCAGTGCACTAAAACCCTAAAAACACTCACAAAAAGCTCCGAAAAGTCCTAAAAACTTCAAACCTAGCATTCACAATGTTTTTACTACAGAGATGAATTTCACAAGAATATATGGCTTTCTATGTGCCTATTCATTGTGTTAGGTTCGCAAGGAATTGTGGTTCAGTAAATGTACAGCCGCCCAGTGGGTCCTGGCTTACAAGTCACTCAGTACTTAATGTTACTGAAGAGTAATTGTTTCTTCGACCTGTTATTCTTACCTGTGACTGATCGATGTTTAGAATAAAGGTTCTCACAGTATACATTGTTTAATTTCAGGGCAAGCTGTTGTCATGTGATGACTTGGAGAGTTTCATAAATGCACAGCGTCAACTTCACGAGCAGTTAATTGGAAAACATTCTCTTCTTGAAGAAGCGATTATGAAACAGAAAGAGCAGCTGAAGGTTGTCCAACAGCACATGTTGCTGAATATCCAGGCGCAGTTGACTCTGGACCCTAACAAGAACCAAGAAGTGTTTGCGAGAGAATTTGAAAGGACACGTAAATTAACTGAAGAACACGAAAAGCAAGAAAAACGACAACAGGAACTGCGCCGAAAACTGACCAATCAACGAGAGCAAGCAGAAGCAAAGTATCAGAACCAGTTAAAGGAATTTTTATGCAAGAGACCCAGACTAGAAGAACAGAGACAGGGACAGCAGTGTGACTCACAACTTTTGCAGATACAGCAGAGTTTAAGAGCAGCCTGTGAGTTAACAACTACAATTGCACAGTCACAAAGCCAGTTACCATGTCAACCGTTTACCAATAAATCAGAGACATGTAGGCAGAACTGTCCCACTCAGGTGAACATGGAAGCAGGATTGGAACAGTCGGCAAGACAACTGAGGTTGGATCTAAGTGAAGGTGTCAGCGCTCCTGTTCAAACTGTGCAGACGCAAGCCTCGTTACTGCAGCAACATAGCAACACAGTGCAGGAGCAAACCCAACAGTTATCTTTACTTGAGTTGTGGCAGCAACAACAACTACAACGGACCACCCAAAATATTCCCAACCAGTCACCTGGATTACGCCAGAACTTGCCTTCTGAAAACCAGCAGATGTCTGGTCTACAACGTTCTCTCTCTCAAAGTACATTCTTTACAACCAGAATTCTTGGAGAACCTGTTGAAGTGCCATCTTTCGGATTCCCTCAGGGACCTTTACAGCAAAGTTCAGCTTATCCTCTGGCCCAGCAAACACTCGATTCATCGGGTGTAACTGTCAGCCAGAATCAGAAACAAAATATTGATGGACAATCAGATGCTCTAGGTTTACAAAATCTCCAATTATTATTGTCATCTAGACAAAACATAGAACAGCTTGTTTCATCGCTCAGCTCAAGACCAGACCTTACAGTGACTCTTCTTAATGTACTTCAGCAAGTACAAAACAATTCTGCTGCCATTATCAGTAGTCAGTCACCAGTTGCAGCAGCACGTGCAATTCCATGTTCAGGTGATGTCAGATCCACAACATTGCTTGGCAACACAAGTAGTACTCCATTTCAGCCACTCACAACGCAGAGCAAGTTTGCAGTGCCCCTGCAACAACACCAACCACTTCAAATGCAGCAGCATCTTCGCGAACAGGTTTGTGATCACTTTGCAACAGATCCGCCTTCAAACGAACAGCAACAGAGAAGCTTGCAACAACTTCTCCAAAACCAACAACAACAACAACAACAACAACAACAACAACAACAACAACAGCAGCAGCAACAACAACAACAACAAAAACAACAACAACAACAACAACAGCAACTACAACAACAGCAGCAGCAACAACAGCAAATGCACACCCAAACGGATAATATACAATCGAAAGGAAATCAAAAGCGTTTGCCAACGTCTGTTGCTGGATCATTTCCTTCACAGATACCGTCAACCTCAGCTTCAGCAGAAGCAGTTGTAAGTTCACAGACTGAAGTTCAAGGTCACACACATATAGTCGACAACAAAGGGAAGTCCAGTGCCAACAGAGGTTACTTTTCTAATTTTACGTCCTCTGAACTTGAACGTCTGCTGTTAAATCCTATATCCCGTGGACAAACAGGCATGCAAGATGTGAGTCAGTTTGAGCAGAAAAAACGGCATGAGAAAGGGCCACAATACACTCCGCTTCTAGCTCAACAACAGCAACTACTGGAGATGCAACAGGTATGCTACATGTGGTGGGCGTTATCCCACCTCCCTCCATGTTGATATTTTTATATCGATGTTGATATATTCTGCTGTTCCTGTACCCATGATATATCATTTTGCCCTTACTCTATCACTTTGACAACTATAACAGTTTCATCTTAAATATATGTTAACGGTGTAGGAACTCGTTAACCCCTTGGGTTGTGTTCTTACACCTTTCCACACTCCGTTCTAGAATGTAGAGTAATATATTTGTTTAAAATATGGAAAATAAAGTAACTGTTAAACTGTTAAGCACCTCTTTCTTGCAAACTATTACACTACCCCTCACTCGCTGGTATTCGATCCGGCAGTCATCAAGAGCATATGCGTTCAGTTACCAGGCAAAAGCTTTACCTTCCTAAATTTATTAAACTCAGAATTCAACAGTGAACACTGATTGCCATTAACGATGAGAGATAGATACCAAATAATAATAATAATAATCTTGTAATTTATAATTTATAAATTACAATACACTACAAATATCTAGGCTATTTGAAATGCTGACTATTTTAAGGATACAAGAATATACATGTGTCACCATGGTGCTCAATACTCCTGGAATTCCTGGAAAACTCCTGGAATTTTGAAATTTTCTTCCAGCTCCCTGGAAAACTCCTGGAAAGACAGATAACTTCCCTATACTCCTGGAAAACTCCTGGATTTTGTGGCAAAATTTTCAACAGTTTTATAAACAAACCAAAACCTGCAGAAGCATCTGACTCGTGATTGTACTTTTTGTATTTTATGTAGACTCAATTTCAGGAAGTTTTTTTTGGGGGGATTTTGGTCATTTTTATCCCGTTTCGCTTCGACTGGAAAGCTGATTGGGTCCTGGAAAAATAAATTTTCTACCCCGGAGAACTCTTGGAAAACTCCTGGAATTTTGTTATCATCAGTCAGTGATATGATCTCGTATCCCATGATCCACAACACAATTAAATAACAAACACAGTGATCTACGTACATGTATATGGTGTGGGTATCATGCGATTGTTTAATGTGGCGCTCTAATTCAAACAACAAATTTCGCGACATTGTATTACTAAATTTGTGCTGAGAAATTCAAGTACGAGGAAAAACGTTGTCACGTTTGACCTCCTAAAGAATTTATACGACAAATAACGTACAGTAGTAAAGAGAGTCGTCTTTTGACTCATGCACGCTTTCTTTTAAAGGAGCAACGGAGACAGTTTATTATCAGCCAACAGAAGCATCTGCTAGACCAACTGCAGCAAAACCAATATCATCTGGAGCAGAACAGGCAGGATTCACAACGCGGTTCTATTCCACATGGTAACCTGAACACTCATGCTTCCCAGACGGCACTACTGGATGTGCAGAAGATGCAAGGGGAACTACTTTCTGTGGAACTGGAGCAAGGCCGTAAAGGTGGGTGTGTTCACTTATTTGTCCATTTATGAAACAGTAATATTTTGTTGCTGTTATTGATAATGTTGGCACTGATATTGATGCTGCAAAGCTATTGATGTTGCAATGCTATTGTTTACAATGTTTACAATGTTGGCAATGTTGGCAATGATATTGATGCTGCAATGCTATTGTTTACAATGTTTACAGCAATGCTATTGATGTTTACAGCAATGCTATTGATGCTGCAATGCTATTGATGCTGCAATGCTATTGTTTACAATGTTTACAATGTTGGCAATGATATTGATGCTGCAATGCTATTGATGCTGCAATGCTATCGTTTACAATGTTTACAATGTTGGCGATGATATTGATGCTGCACCATTCTAGAAACTGCAAAAGGACTGGGCCCGTCTACCCAAACGAGTGTTTGCACAATGTGTCATCAAGAGTGTTTTTCAAGCTTTTGCTTTTGCACAATATGTATTAATTTACCTCGCCTCAGAAACAATGCAATTAGCATTGTTCCGAGTGCAATTTGGAATAAATTAGCACAAGTACATTTTTCAAAGACTAACAAGATTGAACGAGCGTAAACAAATTCAATTTGTGGTCTTTGAAAAATGTATGAGTGCTAATTTATTCCAAAATTGCACGAGGAAAGATGTGATTCCTTGTTAATCATACAGAAACAAAAATTTCTGAGATATCTACTTAGCTTTGTTTCCTTTCTGATTGGCTTTGTGTCCATATTTACTCGGTAGTCGTCTTGAGCGTTTCCCTCAATAGAGATTTTCTGCTTCACGAATGAAATGCGTATTACTATAGCAACTCGCTGTTGATTCCTTTGTGTGTTGGGTTAATATGTTCTTCTCTAGGACAAATAACTCTTCAAGTAAATCTGCATCGATATCCTGGTTTCCAAAGTCAAGTTTTTCTTGTACAAGACACAAAATGGACGTTTGTTCCTAACCTCGTTCCCAGTGCCATCCACGCATTAGTAGAAGTGATCTCATTGGCTACAGCTTTCTCACAGGCCAATCAACATTTAGTTTCACTTTTCTGCACTCAATTTAAAAAATCTGCGCTCAATTTCAAATGAACTGCACTCCTCTCGACCAAGCACAACTGAGAAATGTTTGTTACTGTATGATTAGGAGATGAATTATGTAAATCAGATCACAATTAGTTCCTGGCCAATAATTCTGTATTGTTCTTTCGTGCCAAATTAGCATTGGCTTTTTGGGATCGTCTGGGTAGATGGATCCAATCCTTTGTACGTTCTGGAGTGGTGAATTGTGCCTTGATGTTGCAGTGTTGTTACTGATAATGTTGGTATTGCTGTTTATATTGTGGTGCTGGTGCGTATGGTAGTGGCACTGTAATTGATATTGTAGTGTTATTATTGATAATGATATTGTAGTGTTGTTGGCGATCTTGAGGTTTGTGTCTACCGTTATGTCGCCCCATGTAAGAGAAACTGGAAACCAGCAAACCAGAGGCTGGAATCCACAATTCTTAAGCTGGAATCCAGAGTCCGACCAATTTTCGGTTTTGAAATTTGGAATCTGGAATCCGGACAATTCTGGAATCCAACCAATTTTCGGTTTTGGAATTTAGAATCCAGAATCCGACCAATTTTCGGTTTTGGAATTTGGAATCCAGGATCTGACCAATTTTTGGTTTTGGAATTTGGAAACCAGAATCTGACCAATTTTCGGTTTTGGAATTTGGAATCCAGAATCCGACCAATTTTCGGTTTTGGAATTTAGAATCGAGAATCTGACCAATTTTCGGTTTTGGAATTTGGAATCCAGAATCCGACCAGTTTTCAGTTTGGGAATTTAGAATCCAGAATCCGACCAATTTTTGGTTTTGGAATTTGGAAACCAGAATCTGACCAATTTTCGGTTTTGGAATTTAGAATCGAGAATCTGACCAATTTTCGGTTTTGGAATTTGGAATCCGGAATCCGAACAATTTTCAGTTGTGGAATGCGGAATTCGGAGGAATGGAATCCAGAATCCAGAGGGTGAGATTCCAGACCCAAAGGATTGTTTAAGTTGGGATCCAGAATCCAAAGGGTTGGAATCTAGAATCCATGTCGTCAATGGATTCTGTTACATGGGGCAGTTGTGGCTGTGGCTGATTATTTGGTAATGCACTGCAGACAGTGTAACTTATGATTCCTTGTGTGGCGTTTAGTTTTGAATGGTGAGAATGCTGAGAATCCAAGAGACATTATTCTATATCTTTATCAGCTGCAGATGGGAGCTGTGTTTCAAGTGCCTCAGGTCTGTCGACATCAGAGGTGGATCAATCACGCGAGCCTTTTAGCATGGAAATTAACGAAGCAGATGAGCAAGTACTGAACATGCTACTAGCCGAGTCCTCGCTAGATTCCTTCCTGGACCCATTATCCTGGGTGGAGGATGAAATGTTTGTGGCAGATTTGAATCCTGATTAGGTTTTCTTAGCCTAAAATGCAGAGGCCTTGAAAGAGATTCATGCTGCGAGGTCTTACGCATGATGCCCTGTGCGAAGTCAATTCTACCAGCAAGTCTCATTAAACTGATATTGTTTTTAGTGAACCTGACTTCCAAGAAGTGTTGAAGGAATTGTGGGTGATACTTACTGTGGAATTGATGGGTAGACCACATCATGCGTAAAGCATGGTTCTCAGATCTCAATAGACAACACGACGAATCAGGTTAATGCATGTAATATCCCATGGGAAACATTCCAGCATCGTTAAGGAGAAGAGGAAAATCACAAAGGTTTTGTTTATCTAATTAAAATCGGCCTTTATTATATCAGGCACTGTTTCAGTTCCGTACCTAACGATATTTTGTTTCAAAGTTTTGACCATTTCCTGTAAAGTTCGAACCTGTTGCCGCCTCTGAAGAATGCAATGCTTAAATGGCGTAACATCCGTATATATATTGATATACCTTGCTGATAGCGAAGTTTGCAGTGCATTGTTGGTAGATTCCGTGTCCCATATGAACAAATGAAAGAGAACTGGAACTAGCTGTAATGTATGGCGAACCCTGCAGAGTAAACCCAGGTTCCTCAATACTTCACCTGAATTTTTAGAATTTCGGTTAAATTGGAAATTTTCTATGAAAAATGCTCATGAAGAAACATTACCGTTACGAGGATTCGTACAGGTCGTGGAGAAGCCCGTAGCGTAGAATTGTGGAATTGCAGTTCAGTTTCCAGACATGAGAATCCTCAAAATCGCAATATAGTTTCGTGATCCCTCCGAATTTTGGGGATACTAGTCTTGATGAAAGGGAAGCTTGTAACAGTCACCGTCTATTTAAAGCAACTACAACTTGTAAGGAGCAGTCATTTGTTTATTGTTTATACACTATTACGTATCGGCGGCAATAAATAAAGGCTTTGTTTGTTTGCTTACTTACTTACTTACTTACTTACTTACTTACTTACTTACTTACTTACTTACTTACTTACCTACTTACTTACTTAC
>JANVCJ010026666.1:0-22558 GCA_026413505.1 Epizoanthus ramosus | reverse complement strand
GTTTGGAAGTATATAATATTTTTAAAAATATATGAAACAAATACAAATATTTCAGTTGTGAGAGACAAACACTTAGCCGTCTCAGGGCTTATTCTGACTTTGCATTCACAAATACAAAATAGTTGTTTTAAAATGGTCTTTTTGTTAGTTTTGTCGACATTAGAGAGAAAAGTATTATTACTTAGCCATCAACATTGACATTTACATGTAACAGTTAACAGTCACTGTTTGAAAATGCTCGGCTATATTCTATTTTCGGAAAAAAGTACATAAATAAGCATAATTGTGAACCCCGTTACTCAAAAGTGAGTACCGGGACCCCCATTTTTTATTGCATTTTTTGAGTACCCTTATTATGGTTAACATATGGACAAAGTTTAAAAAAATCTATGTTGGTTTCTATTTCGGGGGAATGACCTTAATTGAGGAACTCGGCCATGAAGAAGTAGAAGTATGTCACTGTGGACAAAAGATTCATGGAAACAATAAGAGGGAAAGCTGGGAGAAATGTTAAACAAAAGCTTAATTCATACCTATAGAACAAGTACAATAGGCGACACGAACAAACTTTACAACAAGTATGGCAGACAGTCACATGATATACAATTATATGCATAAAAATAAATAATTACAACGCTATGGAATACAGGAAAATCAAAAGGAAAGAAAAATCAGCCCAGTTGAAAGTTTAAACTCAAAAATGTCAAATTAGTAAATGCTATGCACGGAGATTCAACTTTTTCTTTAATACATTTTTCGTGTGAAAGTTTTATTTCTTCACCTATAGAGTTCCAGATCTGAGCTCCAAAATACCCTATGTTGAATTGACCATAGTATTATCTTCTTCCGCATACAAAGAACTAAATGAAGTTGACAGAAGGCACGCTTGCAGCAAGTGCTCAGTTTGGTCTAGTTACGCGGCTGAGCACTATATAATAATTCCGACTGCCGCTAACAGCTCGTGCCTCTTCCATTGTTGCAGTTTCGTCATAATCACGAGTGCGCGTGCATCTCTAAATCCACTGTAAGTTGCAGTAAACGAACAAGAAATTGTTGCAATAATTATCACTTTTCGAACTCATTTCAAACCGTTTCAATGTATGACCTCAAGAAACATCCGAAATGCAATAAGGGCAATAAGTTGAAGTCGCCTTCATCTCACACAGGTCAGTTGTAGTTCGAAATAGCATTTTCTGAAAATAATTTCCCAACTGATTGATTTGCTATTGAATAGCCAATAACCAAATTTTGGACATGTGAGATATTTCAGTGATATTTTCTTGAACAGAAACTCCCAGTTTCTCCACCGTATCTGATGCAAAGTTTTTTACTCGGATGCAACAAATACAGAAATCTGAGAATTATCCGTGTTTAGTATTTATCTGATTCCGAATCGACAGGCTAACGTCCAAACTTGCTTTCCCAGTGACGTGTCCTTCGCTTGTCATTTACTTCCCTTGCTTACAGCAACTTGTCATTGTATCCAGGGCGATTTGCTGTCACCCAATTACGCTTCGTCAAGCCAAACAAGGGGGAATGTATGATTGGATGTGAAGTTAAGTTGGATCCACGGGGATTAATAAGGTAATTATTACCATTATGGTTTTATTGTAAGTACTTGTAAGTTTTATTGTAATTCACTCTCTTGTTTTCACGTTTCCTAAATGCTGGAAAGAAAGACCATTCTTCTCTTTCTTGGAAGTAGCTCTCTTGCTTCGTTTTCAGCGAAGCAACTTGGTATTGGTATAGTTCTCGCATAAGGAATAAAAAGGGAGGATCTAGAAACATTCTTGTATTCTTAACAGTGAATTCTGTTTTAAGGTTTTTAAAATAAGCCAATTGTCGAAATCTGGGAAAGGTTTGTTATGACAGTTATACATCAGTAAGGCATTCTAAGTAAGTATAAGGTAAGATGTTCGGGGATGTGAATGAAGTTGCATCTCGCATGGAACTTCATCTCCCGTTCGCGCTTTGTTTCGTTTGGGTATTTGAATCCTTCTCGTACTTGTATATAAAGCTGTTAAAAAAAGATAGTCGTTAAATCCAGAATGGGTAACACTCGGACTGCTTTCTCTTGGACAACCCCAAGCTACCAGCCCATATGCCAAATATGGATAGATAACGCCAAAATTAAGCTGTGTCAACATCAGGAACACTTTCTCTAGTTCCCTGCTCTTTCTCTCCATAAAAGTGCACCTATCGTCTTGCCACTCATTACTAGGTCCACCGTCCGTGGACAGGGACGTTACAGTAAGCCGTTGGTCTAGTCTCTCGACATTCTATCAGGATATTTAAAATAACCCGTGCACTTGTCGATAAGAGTAGGCTAATGACGGTGTTGTGGTGTTGTAAGTTACTGTATATTGAGATCATGCATGGACCGTATAGCAGCAGCCTGCAGCGCCTTCAATGCTTTCAGTTCGATCTCTGTGATTCTGTAATGCGAATCAGTTGAATATATTCTCGTATGTTCGCAATATAAATGCATTACGTTATTACCACTCATGAGATTACTCCTGCGAATACACGGCTACTAAATAGATTGCAATGGATTACAGATCTTACCTCAAAACTCGTTCCGCTCTAGCGGCAAGATGACAATTGACAAAGCAAAACGAAGTTGCTCCAAAACAAAAAGAAATTCCTACGCCTCCTTTGTTCCCTGTAAACAAACAACGACTGGAGATTCTCAACTTGTCTCTTACAAAACATATTATAACATAGCGAAACATATTGTAACATAGCAAAACATATTGTAACATAGCGAAACATATTGAAACAGCAAAACACAGTCTAACATAGCAATACATATTTTAACATAGCGAAACATATTGTAACATAGCAAAACATATTGGAACATAGCAAAACATGTTGTAACATAGCAAAACATATTGTAACATAACAAAACATATTGTAACATAGCGAAACATGTTGTAACATAGCAAAGCATATTGAAACAGCAAAATACATAGTTTAACATAGCAATACATATTATAACATAGCGAAACATATTGTAACATAGCAAAACATATTGTAACATAGCGAAACATATTGTAACATAGCAAAACATATTGTAACAGCAAAACACATAGTCTAACATAGCAATACATATTCTAACGGCACGAATCGTATTTTTCACCACAAAATATTTTGCCATAACAAAATGTATTCACCACAAAAATATTGTTACATAACAACACCTATTTTACTACAACGAAGCATATTTGATGTACCAAAAACACAGAACGTATTTACCATATAAGATACTCTACCTTTATAGCAAAGATATTTGAATGGCCTTAACGTAACAAAAACCTACTGTAACATTACCTATCATTTGACCGCATTACATATCATTTGACCACATTACATATCATTTGACCACATTACATATCATTTGACCGCATTACATATCATTTGACCGAATTACATATCACTTGACCACATTACATATCATTTGACCACATTACATATCATTTGACCACATTACATATCATTTGACGGCATTACATATCATTTGACCGCATTACATATCATTTGACCACACAAAAACACATGTTTTGCCGTGCCAATAACTTGCATGTTTTGCTGTCATCTTACCTAGTCTATTTGCAATTCCAGTCTTGACTGTCGACTGCTGAACATGGCTTATCAGGTGCTCATGCTCTCTCTTTACAAGCACAACAACTCGTATTCCCCACAGTTGACAAACAGCAACCTGTTAGGGGGTAGGAGAAAAGGTGTTTATACACAAGAAAAGAAAAGAAATGTATAATAGAAATGGATCCAGTAATCAAATGCTCTGAATAGGGAACAAATTACCTATGAAAGTTAAAAAACACTGCAATTTCAACCAAAATGGCATATTAAACATTTTGCAAAGCTTCTTCATCCACTACTTTAAATCAGAGAAATACTTGTATTAGAATGAGGTATGATCCTGCTTTCTACTTGTATTGCTGCATTTTAAAGTGGAGTTTGCGCATTATTCAGGCCAATAGGATAGGGGATTCGAAAGGTTTGAACGACCCCCGACCCTAGGAATACAAGTTACAGAAGAGTTGGAGTAACATATGCAGACATTGTTCTCTATGGATCCAAACTAACACCTCCAAAGACAGCCCAGTTATGGGCCCACAACTTGTCCCTAATTTGTAACTAGATAGTTACTGCCAAAAGAGACAACAAACAACAGCTAAGAACGACAATGAAGACGAATAAACTACAAAAGTGAACAAAACAGAGAACGTTAACCTTTACTTCACCCATCACTGTTAGATAAATAATTAGTTAAGATGCTGCAGATGTGCACGAAAAACATACCGATTTGAATTCAGTGGTAAATCTGTTCTTGAGATCTGTTTTAAGTCTTGTAACCCAGTCCCTCTCACTTATACTCGCCTCCTGTTGAGAATACCAAGTGAATCAAGTGTTGTCTTATTATTATTACTATTACTATTACTATTACTATTACTATTACTATTACTATTACTATTACTATTACTATTATTATTATTATTATTGTCTTCGTTAACAATAAACTAGCGGCCTGCAAACACAGGGATTACAAAGTAATGTGCGATCAATGTATAAATGAGAAATGACCTGACCTGCTAAAACTTCCAAAATGTTGATCCTTTACGTTGGTCCCTAACCTAAGCTAATTCTGTCCGCAGTTTTTGGTCCCTTTATTAATCTAAATTGTAAACCTAACTCTAATCTTATTTACAACGAAACTTCTCAATCAAAAACGTTCCTTTACATTATTTCACATAAATTCAATTTTGTTATCACGGAGCTGAATAACAGTTGAGGACAATTTTGTTGACACTTCGAGGATGAAACTATAGTTAGATTTTACCTCTTATACATAATGTAATATGTACATGAGATACACGCACCCACAAATTATACAACGGCTAATCGTGGTGTTTCAGTTGTGTAAACATATGATGCAAAATAAATAACTGTGTATCAATCAACAAAGAATTTACAACTATCCACACAACTGTGTACAAACTGTAAGAGAAATCGGAGCTGTCCACTGACCTGTGTACCAATTGCGTAAATGTCATGTGGAATATCTTCGAATGCCACATCTCTGGTCTTGCCCTGACCTTTGCACTGAAGCCATGACATCATGCTAAGTGGCGGTTGGGCATCACCTGTACGTAATAACTGGTCTCACTTGATTGCTCGCAAATCTATTTTAACTTCCCTACCCAGGGTAGAAGCAATTATGTCCCTGCATAATGCCCAGCCTCTCCACCCTGGGGATTGCACTCCATATTAATAAGTAAATGGCATACGAAATATGATCCTGAGATATCTAACTTTGTCCGCAAGTTACATCTTGCAGCTGCTGACACGGCACCGTAGACTCACAGTTAAACCCTATTAAGTTTGTCCTGAGAGCAGCTTTTCCAATTGCATTAAATTAGATAGCCAAAGCTATTGTATCTAGAAGAGTCTGGCACATAAATATTTATTTACAGCCCTCGAAGAAAACATAATTCATTCAATACACTTAAAACAATTCCCGTATGGAACTTCTATAGACTACAGTCCATGTACGAATTAACCTGCTTTCACTGGCTAACACACCTAACTTGATATTTCGTTATTCGACACAAAGTGTGTGTAGGGTAAAACATCAAAAACAATACCTGTTCCAAATGAACTGATAGAAAAAGACGCGCAGAATAATACCCTAGAAACACCAAAAATCTACAGTAGACAGCATCAGAGGATAGCATATCTTGTCAGAGATAGTCCTTGCAATACTGCATGCTGTATACTCCACGTTTCACCTTTTGACCAGCTGTTCCCTGATACACCAGTCGCTAATGGGGTTTCTTTACAAGGTTAAATACAATACTCTTGCTCTTTAAACTGCAATAGCCTTGGTTGTCACAATTGATCATTTTAGCTGTCAACGTTTAAAATGACACCACATCTTTCAAAACAGATACTGTAAAAGAAAATCAACATTGCTAATTTTTACGTTGAGATATTGAACAGAAAATGTAGGAAGTTAATTTGATATCACCTGTGAGGTCTGACCGTATTTGCTATGAACTGAGGACTAGTGAAACGTGCTTGAGATTTGCAACAAACCTTTATCTTTATTCTAGAGAATTCTCACCGTTAACTCAGTGCTCCAGTTGTAAGATATAATACCACGGACATTCCTATCCATGTTCCATGTACGATTTGTTACAGATAACCTACCCATGTTCCATGTAGGATTTGCCGTAGATAACCAGTACCCATGTTCCATGTACGATTTGTCACAGATAACCTACCCATATTTCATGTAGGATTTGTCACAGATAACCTACCCATGTTCCATGCAGGATTTGTTGTAGATAACCTACCCATATTCCATGTAGGATTTGTCATAGATAACCTACCCATATTCCATGTAGGATTTGTCATAGATAACCCACCCATATTCCATGTAGGATTTGTCATAGATAACCCACCCATGTTCCATGTAGGATTTGTCGTAGATAACCTACCCATATTCCATGTGGGATTTGTCGTAGATAACCTACCCATATTCCATGTAGGATTTGTCATAGATAACCTACCCATGTTCCATGTAGGATTTGTCATAGATAACCCACCCATATTCCATGTAGGACTTGTCGTAGATAACCAGTGTTCTACGTAAGATTTGTCATAGATAACCTATCCGTGTTCCATATACGATTTGTAATACATAACCTCCTATGTTCCACGTTCCGTACAATATAACATTCCCATGTTCCCTGGAAATATGTGAGACGACCTACTTGTGCTCCAAGCAATATGACAGACAACCTACCCATGTTCCATGTAAGATTTGTCATAGACAACCTACCCATGTTCCGTGAAATACGACGGATAACCTACCCATGTTCCATGTGCCAACAAACACAGATATCCTATCAACCTGCTTGCTGTCGGCAACAGTCTTCATTCTCTGGAACAGTTGACAGAAAACCTCTCGTGACTGAGGAAAACAGAACGTAAACAAAGTCTCAGTGGTTATGACTGCAACTGCCGAGTCATGTTGCAGCTCGTTGCTGATCACAACAAGGGATATTTAGAGCAGCTCCAGCTATCCAGCACCATCAACCAATGGTTAAGCAAGATTTTATTTTTGATTTCTTCATCTACGAAATCCGGTGCCTTTAAACTATTATTGAAATATTGCTCAGAAACACAATTACGTAAGCCCGACATGAAGCCCAAATTAGTCAGTAAGGAAGTAAACCCAATCGTGAGTTAAAATCCCATTGGTTAATGTTAACCGACTTTCGAGCAACTGGGCCCTGAAGTATACATTCTTTTCCGAAATTACAACTGTTTCTCAAGAAAAACAGTTTAAGACAAAAACTTTATTTCGCAACTTTACAGGTAATGTATTATTTAATGGCTTTCATTCCTTCCTTTATGGGCCTGTGTGTAGCAACAGCAATAGTAAAAAGATTTACTACACTAATATATTTGACCGTGTACCTTTCCATCTTCGAATTCAAATTCTTTATTTGTCTTTCCTTCAACTCTGACAGCTGCTCTCTTGACATTTGTTCTTGACTTTATTATTTGAAGAACTGAAAAACACCACAGACATTCGTTACAAACACTTCCCATGTCCACATCACGTGGCAGTAAAATCAAGTCACTCAGTCAAGAACCTGTACATACTAAGGCAAACAAATGACAAACATTTTTACAGCTAAAACCAAACAATTCTTTCGCTGTTGATCAATGTACACACTATCCTAAAGATAATAATAATAAAATATTCTTATTTGCGCATTTAAAAACTCAAATGGAAAGGAGCCAATTTTGCCATGAAAATAATATATGTCTCATTGCCACGCATTTTTGCAAATAAAGTATACATACAGTGATACAGTAAATGTATGTATGCAACGGTACTTCATTCCATCAATTATTACATGATATATATTACAATAATTGTTGATTGCTTTATGTCTCGTTATTATACAGAATCTATGTTGAATAATTTTTTATTTGAGTTTAACGTATCTTCTATTAAATAGGCACTTTCTCATGGTATTATCTCTGTCTCTCTCCCTATCGGAACGATATGATTAGATATATTCTTAGTGCAACGTAGTTAATTACGTCTTAAGGCTACATTTGGGCCAGTTTTGCGGCTTGATCAAAAGCCGAGTTTTCTTACGTCAAACTCCATTAATCTAACCACCTTGTTTTAACACGACCAATGATCACCTTTTAGAGACCCCACCAGCTACTCTCCTTATGAACATATCCCGTTAGTAGGGCGCCAAACAACAGAGAAGTGACAAACAAAAATACAATTGATAAACAATGCAACAGTTTGATTGCAAATTACGACTAGCATCTTCATCTCTGATTTATACAGTATTACAACGAAAAGTGTGTTGCAAAAGGTGACGAACAAAGAAAAGTAACAATTATATTTTCTAAAACTAATTTCCCTGTTGATACAGCAAATTTGTTTTCATTTTCTGACAAGTCTGAATTGGGTCATTAGATCTTTCACAAAAACTATGGTTCTACAAATGCCTCTAAACATTAACATAATTATAAAAATTAATATACCAATAATAATAATAGTAGCAATAATATTAATTAACATTTTTAGGCCATGATTCACTCCTTTGTTCTAGCAGTATTTTTATAATCAGCGAACATTTAACAAACTGTTGCACTGATTGGTTACATTTCAAGACGTGTAACTAATAGTAAGCACTGAAGTTCGTGGGACAGACGTTACATACTTTTACTGTGATCAAAGGTGTTACTTGAATCCACTGCTTCATTTAAACTCTTTAGAAATGATATTTTATCTGCAGAGGTAAAAGCAGAAATGTATATTAACACAATACAACTTGGTACAATTATTTCAAAACACCTGCAGATGTCAGAGTTAACCTCTGATTCCATGATGATCAGATTAGATGATCAAATTACCATATATAATATATAATATATGTTGATACAACATTCTAAAAATGATTGAAAGAACTAAAACGTATTTCAGGTTAAAATCTGGCAAAACACCAAATTCATGACCAACTATTAGAATTAACAAGAATTAAATTTATCAAGAAAGATATTATGAGTTGATGACCAACCTTCTCTTACATTTACAGATAAGATCATTCTTGCTTTAAACCCAGAAGTCATGGGCCCTTGAGTAAAAACCTGAATATCAATGAATATCAATGAGAGTAGAAGGAATAACAACATTAAACAATTCTACCTTGGATGCTATGTTGTGAAGATTTTGTACTCTAATGAAGATATTGATATTGTATGTGTCCATGCTCGTACATGTTACAAATTCTGGTAACTTTTTCAAAGCACATAAAACTTTTTTGCACCTAACTTCCACTCTATTCTTATCTCTCTACCTCTCTTCCAGGTATGCTGTTACATTTTGCGCCAAATATATTCTTACGTTTTGCATCAAAGCTTGTTACATTTTGTGTTAAACAATTGCTACATTTTGTATAAAAAGTAGCTACTCTTTTCGTTAACGTTAGAAACGTTACTACATTTTACATTAATGTAACATATTGCACTACTACACGGTACTAGCTGTATATCAACCACTAAATGAAGACACTATAATACTGGAATAAAAACTAACTACAATTTATAACTACCTCTCCCATTCCAATGAATTAAAAACTATCTCTCCCATCCACAACACGGAGGCACACAATGGGGAAAGAATCAATCCCACAATCACCAAATTTTGTCTACTTTCTAACTCAAGTTTTAAACGTCCATAAGTGTTTCTGTTACCATTTTAGAATTTATCACTTTCAACTGCACTGGATGGTAAGCACATCATTAGGCAGCAATACACATTTTACCGAGTACGGTGAGGTAGGTGAGAATCAAAGCAAAAGCCATATACCTCAAATATTCGGTTCTTCGGCTTCTCCACTTCTTGTTCCTTCTGTTGGTGGATGGATACAAGCTCCTTCATTCCTCTGAATGCCTGTGGAGTAACAACCCGCATATTCACACATCTGCAACTGAAGAAATCACAGCCACAACACACACATTCTCACATCTACCTCTCACATCCACCTTGCTATCTTTATCCCTAAGTAGGCATAACTATTGGTATATCTGACAGTTGTTTCCAGCTTTACAATAATTTTATTTCTTACAATAATTTCTTACAATGATGTTTTACATTTACATTTAGAAAATAATACTTAAGTTTCTCCACTTCGCATTAAAACGGTGTTTGTTTTGTGGGTTTGTTGCTAACTTTTCGAAAACTGTGGGATGTCACTCCAATTTGTTTCCAGTTCTTGGTTATTAAGAATAAAATGAAATGTGGATGTTTTCCTTCCTTTCTTGGAAAAGACCATCACTTTTGTTTTCTTCAAGTTTGCTGCAAGTCCCCATTGTGACAAAATATCTAGACTATTCTGTAGACCTCTTAGATCATCTGTATATATTAGGCAATTTAGTCTGTCGCTGTTTGGTCGCTTTTCTGGACATATCCCACTGCTTTGTATCAGATTAAAACGTTTTCGTTGCGGTATGATTCAGAAAGGGTAAAGCAAAGTTTTATCATCTACTGCTTTTTTGTTTTTTAATTTTGGCAGGTATGTAATTATTTCTTCTTCAGTAACAACGAAGTTCAAATTGGTATGAAGTTTCACAGTTTTGTTCTCTTGTTTCATTAACTCTTTAGTTATACTATTATGGAAGGAGTGTTAACTTACTGCATGTAAGTTAGCAAAGCACTCTACCCAAGGGTTTGGGGGAATCTCTGTTCCAGATTCTGTTATATTGCTGTTGGATATAGTGTACGTTATTATCCATTGATCTTAAAGTTTTCGATCCACACGTTTGCTTCCATTTGACTCACCAGTTCACTTAATATTTTTTGTGTAAAATATGATTTATTTTTAGATTTAAAAATCTATTCTTCTAATTTATTTATGGTTCCTATGATACTCCTAATGGATATCACTTTGTCTAATGGGTGTCCGCACTTCGTGTTGGAAATTTTCTGTAATTTGATTCGAGCAATATTAGTCTCTGTCAAACCATTTCTTGTTATTCACTCGGAATATCCCGGTGTTTGGTTTGCTAGTTTTTATGAAATTGTTAGCAGCCAAGTGAAATTATATTCATTGATGATATCAACTGCATTTGACACTCCTCCTTTGCTGAGTGTAAAGTCTCTGCCAATAAATGCGTAACTTATTGTTTATACTACAATCTGCTTATCTGAAGACTGTTCAAGAATCATCAGTCTATATAAACTGTTTTGTTATTGGCCATAATTTAATTTCAACTTTCTTTGTGTTTTGGATTTCTGCATGTCTACTTCATTTATCCACAGTCTATATCCAGGTTGAACAATCTGTGAATGGTCCCATAGATACTTGAGCAGGCACACATGTACGATTAAGGAATCGCAGACATTCAACAAGTTGTGATCAATATTGATATAATCAATAACAATTATGCATTTCTAATTCTGTGATGGCAAGTTGGAGTTGACAAAAAGATTATCATTTGTTCTGCAAGAGTTATGTAACACAATCCAATGATTGACATCTAACTGGTTCAGTAACAGTATGTATTTTCTTGTAAAATATAGTTTTATTGTTGTTGTTGTTGTTGTTGTTGTTGTTGTTTGATAAACTTGATGTTCTAACATCTAGTTATATAATACCAGTTTCAGAAAATGCCCTTTTCATCTTAATTTCTAATGGCAATGTTTAGTTTGTGGGCAAAGTCGGAACAGCTTGCTCTACCTCTGTACTATCTTTACAATAACACTCTAGTGATAAAGCACAAAACATTTTGTCTCTGTACCTAGATAAACCTGTACTAAATGCATCACAATATGTCATACCTGCATCCTTAGTGTCTTCATTCCAGCTACACATTCAAGCATTTGATCATGAAGAAACAGCATGTCTGACACGTTCTACAACAAAAAGTAATGATTGAAATTCATTGTTGTCATAATATTTTTATTTTATTTTGTCATCTCAAGTACTGGAGCTAAATGATTACTAAGGGCGCGTTCTATTGGCATCAACCATTTCAACCAAAACCGGTTTTAGTTGATTTGGTTGCGGTGCCCCAATAGAACGTGTTTTCACTTGTTTTCAACCATTTTCGGTTGAAACTAAGTTAGTGTGTCAGCATGCCTTGCCTATCGTTATCAACCATTTCAACCAAGAATCGAGCTGGTTGGAAAAGTTGATCAACCAAACCAACCAAAAACAGTTTTTTCCCAATAGAACACAAAAAATATAAAACAAACCAACCAACCAAAAATGGTTGATGCCAATAGAACGCGCCCTAAGTAATTATATTTCATTCGGTCCAATACATTTATAATGGAGAGTTATGTTTTATCGCATTGACTGCTAGGTAAATTGTTTGCAATGTCCTTTTCTTTCTTGCTCCAACAAGTGAGAGTGAAACATGGTGGACTGGTTGTGGCAATATAGACGTGCCTAATATGTGCGCAATTAAGAACGCTCACAACGTATCTTGGTTCAGTTAAAATGGGACACTCTTTCATAAAATGTTCAGAAATGTAGTAGATGGAAGCAAGTCAAAAAATATCTTACATTTCCGGACTAAAGGGAAATTAATTGCCAAAATATTCGTTGAGCATGCACTGTTCTTTAAGTCAGTGTCTTCAAACTTAGGTTGGAGTTTAGAATTGAATTTCTCTTCTCTAAGTTTGCAAAGTATTTTGTATTTTTTTTCTTCCTCTTCATGCCATCGCATTTTATTTCATAAAATTGCTCCTTTAGCTTTAGAATTGGCAATATAATGTCGTTCATGGCCTTTCTAACAAATTTATATCTAGTGAGAGTTTCGTTATCTGCACCTTGGCCTATTTGTTCTTCCTGAACTGATAATTCTTACCTTAATTATATAATTCTAACACCAATATCTACGATGGTAAGTTCGCAGTGCATTGTGAGTAGCTCGGTCTCCGTAGCCCTACGAACTTATATGTTACTCGGCTAAAGCTAGAATTTGAAACTGGGCATTATCTCGAGGTAAACTGGAGCTAACGTTAATGTGAACAATTTATTCAGAACTAAACATACCGTCTTCTGCAGTTCGTATTATGATCGGCTCACTGTAATTCCCATCTTTCACGGTGAAGCCCAAAACTTGAAACACGTAAACTGTATATTTCTCCATACCCCTTACTTCCTGGGTCTCTTGGTCATAAGTCAACTCAGTAGCACGTCTTTGCCTCTTGTTAGGCGGTAGTTCAACCGTTAGAATCTTTGCGGTGAGGGGACCGTCATCGAGTTTGTAGTATTTGATACGAAAGCCTCTAAGGATTCCATTTTGATGTTGTTTTTGGATATCATCCCACTTGATCTTAATGCTGGTGGAACTGATGTCAAAGGCTGTGATATTTTCAGGAGATTTACTTGGTGCTGTGATAAAAAAAACATGGTTTTCTAGAGGATAGTATAACATTCAATTATGTTAAATATACTAACCTAGAATGATAAGAACTTAAGGTCATAAGTGGATGAAACATAGCTTATTTGTTTTCAAGTGTAACTCTCTTGGGTAACTGGCTATCAGAATCACTTTGTTCGGGTTTCATTCCCGCCATCTTGGGCGGTTGCTGAGTTATTGCAATTTATTAGCAGCCAAACAAACCCCTGTTCTAACTTAGAATCATATGTATAAAGTGTTGTTTGTACTAAATGACACTAGTACGAACTTAAAATTGTTCTCAAAGGGGAAGTGAAACACAATGCAAATCGTAGCGACTTGAAATCGAAATAAAACCAAATTGACGCTACCGAGATGTAACACAATTTGTTTGTGCGCAGAGGCGAGGGATAGACCTAATTTCTGTAAATTAAGGGGGCGAGTGTGACTATATTGAGCTCATCCTAGAGGGTATGTAGGACTTCATCTTTGTCCTTGTCGTACTCATTTTACAACTTATACCCTTCTGTCAATAATTGCATAATCCATAACTAGTTAAAACAAAGAAGACTCCTAATGCGTATTTAAAGCACCAAGTGTTTTACGGAACTCATAATGTAAAGTCATTTAATGATGACCTGAAAAACTCTGGAAACATGATTAGTCACTGAATTGACCATAATAAAAAAGATGGCGGCTGTACATCTAACCACAATGCCTTGCGAACCTAACACAAAGAAGAGGCACATAGAAAACCATATAATTTTGCGAAATTTGTCCTAGTTGCTAGTTTTGAAGTTTTTAGGACTTTTCAGTGCATTTTTATGAGTGTTTTAGGGTTTTCGTGCGCTAAGAATTATGGGAAAATGTACCAGTCGCCATCTTTTTTATTATGGTCAATTGCTTTATTTTCCAATAACTCACCGTCCTCCTTTGTTTGACATCTTACTACTTCGCTTGTATTTCCGTCCCCATAGAGACTAAAAGCTGCCACGGTGATTTCATAATTCTCAAATTCCTCAAGGTGCTCAATCACTGCGGAGGTCGTTGTTCTGCCCTTAACAGTTTTCATGTGTACTTTGGGGCTATTGGCCGTCTTATAATAGAGATGATATCCAATGATCATTGCTACGGGATCTGTGTGACTCTCTTTGGCGGGCTGCCATGTTATCGGACAACCGGTAGCTGAGCTGTCGGGTATAGTGATCTTTGAAGGTTTGTCCGCTGGAGCTGAAAAAGAACAAAACGTATTGTCTGTTCTCTCTAATTGGTTAGCAAATAATGGGGTCTCAAGCTTCATCAGATAATTAAAATTAATTAAGTAAGTAATAAAGTAAGTAAGTAAGTTATTCATTAATTATCTTCTGTTTGCAGCTTTTTTACACTATCAACTTTAAGGATGGGCATTCCTAAATATTTCGGCAGCTTACTATAATGCGATATTAAGTGGTGTTACATCATCTCTCAAGCAAACAATTGTATTCTTACTCTCAGTAATTTTCATTTCCATGGCAACCTTATAGAACCTTGAAACATATTTTAACCAAAAATGAGCGCGGTGGCTTCCATGTTTAAAATTTTTTCATTATATTTGTATCAAGATCTTTTTGACAAATGATTAATTAAGATGGCACCTAAAGTTACTGCTAAAATAAATAATAGATAAAACTGTTATATATCAGTAACAAAGCTCGATCATGATCAAGAGTAAAGCAAAGCAAAGCAAAGCAAAGCAAGGCAAGGCAAGGCAAGGCAAGGCAAGGCAGAGCAGAGCAGAGCAGAGCAGAGCAGAGCAGAGCAGAGCAGAGGAGAGGAGCAGAGCAGAGCAGAGCAGAGCAGCAGAGCAGAGCAGAGCAGAGCAGAGCAGAGCAGAGCAGAGCAGAGCAGAGCAGCAGAGCAGTGCATGGCATGGCATAGTATAGTAAAGCACAAAGTACTCTTACCATAGCATAGCACAGTACAGTACAACACAGCGAGATATAGTATTGCATGGTATAATCATAACGTATTATTTTCACTTATTTAATTCCAGTTTAGTTACATATTATCAATTTTCGTACTAATAAAACCTACGTGCTGTTTAGGAAGAGGCGTCATATGTGTGCAATCATTCAGCGATTTCAATGTGTCACCCATCGAAGGTACTGCAACAGTAATGATGTATCAAGAATCAGTTCATCTTATAAAAATGTATCGTAACAGACCCGTATTCATTTTAAAGGAACAGACTCTCTTTCTAAATTATCGATATGTGCGATAAATATAGTAAATGTTAGCTGACCCTGCTCTTGTTACTTGGGTGGATAATTTAGCTATGCTCGTCAGTGTTAATCTCTTATTCCATCTCTATCCCTGGATAACACTTAATCCGTGTTGGGTAATAGTTTGGACTAAGAAACCTCAGTACTTATGCCTCGTGTGTGTTGATTACTAGATCTGCCTGTTTACCTGTTGGTACACTACTAAATTCTCCTAGTCTGTTTTATAAAAGATGTGATTGCTGATCTTTGCACGAAACTGGCTATTTTCATTCCTCATTGAGAATTATATGGAACGTTAACACTTATTCCTTCTATTAGGATCGCGAGTTAATTCTGACGTCGTCACCATTTGGGGTTCCAATGTCTGCTCTTTGGTCGATAGGGGACTTCTTCGAGATGAAGTAAGTTTGAGTTATTCTCCTGTAGGAGCATTTCAAATGATGTCTTCCTTTGTATTTTTCCTAATTAGTATAAATCCGACGTCAAGTATCAAACAAGCAGTCCGTAAGTCGAAAGAATTTGGAGGCAAATCTTGCAATCCTGCCTTACATACTCTATACATTCTTCGAAACTTGCAGCTATCGCACTCAAATTTTGTGTACTTAGTGTACCGTGATTTATGGTCTCCATTTGTTGATGCTCGGCAAAATGACGACAAATTTGTAAATAATTACGTCATCTGATATTGTCCTATAAGCCGCCGATTTTGTGTGAAGTCGTTAATTTACCAAGACGTTTGTCTGCACGTTGCGGAACTGCTCTGTATTAGATTGCCAGACATTTAGATCCGAAGCAGACGTTAAATTCAACGAACGTGATTACAAATTATGATCATTCATACTTACTTATTTTCTTGTGAAATTGTGAAAACGACTCGGCAATTTCTTGGGTGGAGAAAAGTCTGCTCTTTACAAAGACGTCCAATCTTTGAGAATGATACCCTTTTAGTATTGTATTATATACATAAATATATCTGATTAGAGTGTTTTGATAGTTAAACCTACTTTCATTGGTCGTTCTCTACTTCTTCTCTCACTAATTCGTCTCTTGTGTACTATGTTTTGTCTGTCTCTCACCAAATGTTGTACCCCACTGCAGACATCAGTTTCCAGAAGACCACTACGTACAGTTCAGTAATTTATCAGAAGACAGAGTAATTGGCACAGATGAGGGAACGGCGCATGTAAGTTCAGTTGGACTTTCTCCATGTTTGTTTAGAACTGTCAGGATTAAAGAATGTTTCTCTTCGAGACACTTAAGTTCAATGATAGCTAATTTATACGCAGCTATTCCATGATATGCAGGCGGTTACAGGGGGACTATAAGGCAACTGTTCGCCTCTACAGAGTCCTTGGAAAGGTCCTACAGGCCATGAGATTTCCTGGAAGAGTCCTGGAATTTAGCCTGAGCTGGTGTGAAGACCCATGAAAGTAGCCCAACATGACCCAACAAATGTTAGGAGTTTGTTGAATCAATGGATTACACTCCATAATGCCATTTGTATGATAAGACAACCTTAACATTACCCCTTCTATTTATTTTCCCCCATTAGATATATGACACCAACACTGGTCAACAGCTCCTAACCCTAGGTGAGCCCGCGAGTGCCAACCACTATGCCAAGAACGTGGCAACCTTTAATCCGACAGACGAACTGGTGCTGAACGATGGAGTACTATGGGATGTCCGGACTAAGCGCGTTATTCACAAATTCGACAAATTTAACAATTTTGTTAGTGGAGTGTTTCATCCATCAGGACTGGAAATTATTATTAATTCAGAGATTGTATCCTTTATACATGTTGTAACTTCGATTTCGTATTCCTTGATCCATCCTGGTGATGTTATCTTTCTTCCACTCTCCGTTTCCTACTGTGATGTTGAAGTCTTCTATGTTGAAGTTGTTGAAGTCGATGTTGAAGTCTTCCATGCTACTACAGTGGTACCAAAGCAATTTCCTATTGGTCCAGCAGCCTGACCAACTAGCACAAGCACTGGTTCTACAATACTTTTCTCTGCTACTCTTTTGCTTTTTATACACTGGAACATTGGTTCGTCCACCTAAATATCCGTATTACCTATACTCCGTTATTGTACAGATGCTGCTTCTCTGCAGATCTTGCTTCCTTCATTACTCGCGTTGGGTTAAACCATTCCATTATTGTACAGATGCTGCTTCTCTGCATATCTTGCTTCCTTCATCACCCGCATTTAGTTAAACCATTCAATTATTGTAAATAATATTTGTATTATTGTAAATTGTAAATAATAATAATTATTATTGTACAGATGCTGCTTCTCTATAGATCCTGCTTCTTTTACTACCTTCATTTAATTAATTATTGTCAGTATTGTCTTCTTAACTTGCTGACAGTGGGATCTTCGCTCATTCCATTTGTTAGACACCTGTCCGTCGTTGGACCAGTGTCAAGTGATCTTCAACAGTATTGGTGACGTTATATATGGAGGTAAACGGAAATTTTAGGAAATTTTGATTTTGATCCAGGAAATCATGTTTTTTTCTATCGACTGTGAAAATTTTAATATTAATGAATTTTATATTAAGGCTTGAAGTAATTTATTGTTCTGATTTTGAACGAACTGTAAAGAGCATATCAAAAGTTTATATTCGTGTATTGTTACAAATAAACATGGTACAAAATAAAAGATACTTTATTTTTCGGCAAAGAAATCAATAACTTTGTTTCCCTCTGCAGTAAAACATGTTCCAGATGATAAGACGATGATCAGTCAAAGGATGCTATGCCCGTTTGAATCGTCCTTTAGAACATTTGACTCTACGGACTACCAGCCTATAGGTAAGACACTCACATAACTCTACGGACTACCAGCCATTGTATACGTAAGGCAGCTCGGAAGAATCTTCAACAGAGCGAAGCGAGTTAATCACAAAAGAAAAAGAGGAGGCACTCACATGACACAAGCGTAACGTTTGCAGAAAATTTGGAGGACATTTCCATCAAAGGTCGTTACTACAAGTTCATTATTGGTCTATTTCCTTTCAGAAATTCACTTACGATCCATTCAACACTCAAGTAATTAGACAGCGAACTTGAGCCATTTTTCCAATTAATCCCAGAAAACTAGAAATGGTAATTTAGAATGAAAGAGTTTTGCATTGTTTACTAGACGATCCAAAGTGTTCCACATTTTGCTTAGAGCAAAACGACCCATTAGTACAGCAATCACGTCTACATGTATTTCTAAGCCGTCATTACCTAGTCTACCTTGGAAATGTCTTGTCAAATAACCTTTAGAACTTCAATCACATGCTTCGCCTGTATAGTTTTGTGAATGTATATTCCGTCTAATTTCCAGCTACAATTGATGTGAAGAAAACAATATACGATTTGTGCACGGATGTCACAGATACGATCGTTGCAGTAATTGAGGTAATTTATGATAAATATGGCCGAGTTTGTTTTAAGAATTAACCAGGGGCATGTAATTTAAGGTTATGGCATGTTTTGACAGGTGTTACATTAGAACCTACTGGCCAACCTCTACCCCTATGTGCAACTAACTAGTTTGGAGCCACACAAGAGCAGTGGTTAAATGATATGTGCAGGGTCCAGTTCAAATGTTAAAACATCTATTGAAATACCGAGTTCCCAGTGAGACAATTGTTAACATCTATTGAAGTGTAATGTTTCAAGGGTGATGCTCCAGATACCAAGTTCCCAACGACACAATTGTTAACATAATTTGAAATGCTAATGCATGGGTGAAGCTCTTTATACGAATTCCCAATGATACAATTGTTAATGTTGGGTGATGCTCCATATACCAATTTCCCAATAACAGAATTGTTTGAGGAGTGATGCTCCATTCTTGCAGTTCTTAGCGGCCATTGGAATGTTCATGTTTAAATGATGCTGTATATTCCTAATCCCCAGTGACTACCAGGTATCATTTGCAGGGTGACTCATTGTCTGTGTTCTTAATGCCTGCCTGTTGGTATTTTCTGCACAGAACCAGTCGGCCGGCTCAGAGGAAAGTGTTTGTCGGTTATACGAGGTTGGACGAACAAGGAGATTTGACGACGATGATGAACAGGTAGGACCCTAACAGTTGTCTCACCGTCCGTAGCTAGATTTGTGAATATACAGCAATATAACCTAGAACGTTTTTTGTTATTTGTTTTTTTTGGGGGGGGATCGATTTTGTCAACTTTTCACGCAGAATTCTTAATATTCTCCAAAGCTACCTTACTGTTACTTATTAGTAAACGCGTATTTTGACGTGTATTTCAATTTGCCACCCCTTTTGGATTTTTCTAAATGTATTCTTAAAGTTGGAAGAAATATCGTTGTATTCTACATATTTATATTTACAATCGGGTTTGGAGCGTTCCAGTACCAAACGTTTGCCAAAAGTTTAAATGTTCACGATTCAACAATTCAACATTCAAGATAGATCTTTCGACCCCTAGGGTCCTCATCAGACTGAAATACATTACAAAAAACAAAAACAATTACAAAACAAAAACAAAAAAACAAAAAAACAAAACAAAAACAAAACAAAAAAAACATAAAACAAAAAAAAATTAATGAATGCAAGAAGAAATATCAGTTTTTTTCTTAAAACAAAATGTACGTTTTTTGAATTTTCCGTTTTAGAAACAAGCACCTTGCACACCGGAAACAATTTTTATAGCTTTAGTTGTATTCATAGCCACAGTGCTCCAGGATCTTTCTTTAGTTGACATAGCAAAAGTTCCTAAAAACGTAATTTTGTTGAAAGGTGACGCCATTTCTTTGGAAATGGTAACCATGACAACCAATTGGTCAACACGTTACTGCACCTAATTGAATGTTTAAGGACTCTGCTGAACACACGTGCCGAATTTAGGACGAACGGACGAGGCTAAATGAAAGCAGTGGGGGGGGGGGGGACCAACGAAAAGGCCCAAACATTGGCTAAAACTTGTTAAACTTAGCTAAAACTTGTTATCAAAATGTTAGCTAATTTTATCCACGTTTTACTAGTTTTTAGCATTATACATTTAAATGTGTTTCTGGTCTGCAACTGTATCTCTCTTATGCTTAGCACGGACACGTACATACATAGACTCATACATCGGCACACATTGTAATGTCTGTCACAGCAGAAGTTAACAGGTTGTCTTTCTGTTCAGGAGGAAGAGGAAGAGGAAGAGGAGGAAGAAGATGACGATGACGATGATGATGATGATGACGACGGAGATGATGATGACGATGATGACGTTGACTTGATTGTCACTGGTGACGAAGACTCCTCTGATGACAGTGATGGCGATGTCATGATTTTCTGACAAGAGCAAGAAACATTTCCTGATAATGGACTCTTGTATTTAATAATATATTGATGAACTCACAAATAGTGATGGTAGCGTTGACCGAGACTGAATAAATCATTACTTTCAACAGATAAGTTGTTGGTTCAACTTGAATGACAAAGATTATCAGCTTACACAGAACTGCCTTTATATCTCTTAAGCCTGTTTTGTTTAAGCAATATAAAACGGCTGCGAGTGTCTATGAACTGTGATATAAACACGCCCCCGTCTGCAAGGATTTTTCAGACATAAACACCGTACCGTCATAATTAACTTCGCATATACCATCATAATACTGTATGTAATACAATCACAAATGCCGTCATAATTAATTTAACATATACCATCATAAATTCTGTTTCTATTAATGCCGTCACATATTTCGTCATAATTACTGTTATAAATAGGACCGTCATAACACATACCTTCACAATACCGTCACCACGCCATGAATGCCGTCATCAACTGACATAACGTCGTAAATAGCGTCGCATATACCATCGAAAATAATGCATCTAATACTGTCATAAATACAGATTGTGACACCTGTATAAATAAAGCTTATCTTAATAGTTGTACCGTCACAATGCCGTCCTAAACACCGCTATAAAGGCTATCAAAAATAATAAAGACCTTCATAAATGCTGTCAACATTACCCTCTGCATTACCGTCACAAATACCGCCATGAATGCCGTCATAAACTGCCATAAGTACCGTCATAAACCGCATCGCATATACCATCATAAATAACGTCGCATATACCGTCATAAATACCGGCGCAAATAATAATAATAATAATAGTTAAAATGTATATAGCGCCCTTTCAATTCCAATGGCGCTTTACTTGCATTTAAAATAAGATACTTAAGATCTATATACTATACTATACTATGCTATGCTATGCTATGCTATGCTAGCTGTGCTGTGCTGTGCTGTGCTGTGCTGTACTATACTATATCTATACACTATACTCTAAGAGATGTTTAAAAGTATTACATACAAAACTTAAATTCACAGTCCTAAGATAAAACTATGATTAATTAAATATTCTAAGTATTCATTAAAATGGAGGGGAAAAAATGCTAATTGTTTTAAAAGGCTTTCTTAGAAAGATAAGTTTTGAGCCGTTCTAGATACCTTTTAGGGGTTATAATAATATCTTCAGAAATTCCATCATAAATACACAAATTTCTCCATAAACACTGATGCTGATACCGTCAGAAGTAATGTAATTAACACCTTCACAAATACCATCAATAATATCGCCATAAATATGATACTGTCATAAATAACTTCAAAACCACTATCGTAAATACTGGTTGATGGTTTTTTCCATGAACCTTTTTGCAGAAAATTAGTAAGAGATTGAAAAAATCAAAAATTCAAAAATTTGGACATCTATTGCCATATCAACAATTAGTAGACAACTGTTGGCAGGGAAAGCAATTAGCATAATGCAGTAAACAATCTCCCTCATGCCTTTGT
>JANVCJ010026555.1:0-13987 GCA_026413505.1 Epizoanthus ramosus | reverse complement strand
CGATCAAGAATTTGCTACAAAAACTTCAAAATTTACATAGTAGAAAAATACATTTCACTTGAACATAAATTTAAGACGTTTTAAGACCTTGAGAAACATTTGTGCTTTATTTAAGACCTTTTCAAGGCCTTGAAAATGTAAAATTAAAAATAAGACTTTTTAAGACTTTTCAAGGATCCGCGGGAACCCTGTATATATATTTACAAGAAATGAAAGCATAAAAAAGATATATTTTATATGGCTCTTTACTAATTAATTTATTGCTGTTTATTATTTTACTAACCACTTACTCACTTTGCAAATCATCTTTTTTCTAAAATCGAGCAAACGAAGATACACAAGATCAATTGGCCACACTGTATAGTCCTCCCTCCCCTCCCCCTCTCGCTCACTATCCATCCCCCTCCTCCCTGTAGTCGGAATAAGGGTTCACTACTGGTTTTGAAGGTTTCTTGTGTAGTTTAATGACCCAATGACTGAAGTTTGACAACGCGCCATTTTGTTCCACGAGAGTCTCCTCTAACTCTCATGTGACACTTGAACATGTGACTGGGCCTACTACATCCCCCCCCCCCCCCATAACTTAGCTACATACATTACTTGCATTCAACACAGCATAATTAAGTGGATAATGATGACCTTCATTCTTTATGAGTAACCCCAAGGTCAATGACAATGCACTTACTGCGTGGTGTACGTTTTTTATCCTTTCTGGAAATAAACGTCTGATCAAGATATTCTTGCAGCTCTTTCCCTTGCTTGGCTGGTCCATTTGTTCTTGGCTGAGTGGGAAGTGTCAATGTTTCTATTACATTTACTGACACTGACGAGTTAGGAAATAGGTACGAAATCCATTCCATCACAACCTTCTTATAGTTTGCAGGCTGTTGTGACTTCGCCATGAAAAACAGCTCCACCAGGATGCCACGTGTGTGTGTCTCAGGAACTTGTGCGGGTACAGCTGGTTTCTTATTCTTCTGGATGTCTTCCAAGAGCTCTGCAGTAATACCATAGCTTTCGCACTTGCCCCAGTTTTGAACAGGAATTTCTCCTACTAGTTCTTTGTCATTATTGGTATCTACAACAGAACTGCAAGGAAAAGACGTTGTCATTATTGGTATCTACAACAGAACTACAAGGAAAAGACAGACTAGATATGAGACGTTCCGATACTTTGTAATATGGGGATTATGGTATTGTTATTAAATTGGGATGGCACGATAATTCCTGTGCTTTTTCTCACCTGCTTAAACTGCCTTGTTTACCTAGAATCTCTCCACCAGCATGCTGGGATGAACGGTGTTCGTCAAGAGAAGGCGTTCCTCCCACTCCACTAGCCATACTGTGGTACCTAGTACGTGCCGTATATCCAGTTGAGACCTGATACACAAATCTGCCTTTGCTCTTTTCCTGAGTATATAATACATGTATATAACTGTTAAATGCTGCTCTGTGGAACATAGGTTTTTGTTTACCTGAGGGAATTAATGTATCCCGAGGCCAGTGGCTGAGGGAAACATTCTTTCTAAGGATAAACAAAGCTCGTGTTCCACAGAGAAACAAGTCAAGAGTGGTCTTGTTATACTGTATAGTTGATAAACGTTAATTCTAGAAAGGAAAACTCTGGAGACAACTCGCAAATTGCTCAATACTACTGAAATCCAAACTGTGTTTCTTCCATGTAGTTTAGTCAGTTACACGTCCAAGGGAACTGCCTAGTAATTTTGGAGAATGAGGGAGGATATCTTTGGGGATCAACTGAAATTATTATTCTCTTAGGTAATAAGGGAACGTGTAAATCCCCTGGAAAGCCTGCACTGATGTTATCAGAAAGTAACTAACTGTTGTAGGATAATTTTTGCTGATGTAATGTTTATAAACATAAATATTTCGATTTTAGTTTAGTTTAGTACGTCTATTGCGCTTCTATTGTTACTAACAGCAGAGCACTACCTACAACACACCTTGGTGTTACCACTGTCAGCTTGATTGTCACCATTCTGCAAATCCTTTCCTTTGGTAACATCCGTTTGTTTCTTGGAAATCAACGACTGGCATCCTTTTTAATATTTTAAAGGAAGATAAAGATAAAGTATTTAAGTTCTTAAAACATCAATACACAACAATCAACTTCAGCGTAGTATTCTTTCATTTTACATTTTACCAATCAGAACTAAAAGAAGGTCTTGAAGTTGTAATGAACACCGAGTGAGATTAAGCAGATTTGATGAATATTTTGAATATGCTGGTGGATAATACCATTGACACTGACTCAAACTTTAAATTTGTTCTAGAAAATTCCCATTTCATAATCAATATTGAAAACCCCTTGACAACTATGTACATTTGTATGAAATGTTTGTTTATTGCTTTCTTTATTGCTTTAACCCTTTAACCCTGAGGTGGACGGAGAACCTTAACAGGTTTTGCAACCCAATTGACAAATCAAATGTCTCCGAGGGCCTACGGTTTAACGTCTTTATCCGAGAAGACGTGAAGGTCTAACCGTTTGCAGGTGTTAGAGCAAAGGCAGCACCTTCTCCTCAGTTCACTCAATTCAAATATTCAAGATGCTAGTAACAGTACATTCCGAGGTTTATCAATGCCTGTCATTATTGTTTATAATGTTTTTCTTTTCTTTTTTTTCAATTTACTTTATGCATAAATGTACGGAATACTGATATGGTCATTTCCTGAACCATTGATTCTAGATGGAAGGTCATGCTTCTTGAAATATGCTATCTGTGTAATTGTTTTCTTGGATGACAATTGATGCATTTGAAAAGCACTGACAAAGTACTGAGTGTGATTAGGATGATCGCATGCTGAGCTATTTTAGTTTGTACTTACATGCAGTCATTCCTCAGTGTTTACAACACTTACCTTGATTTTTAGGTCTCCCTCTGTTAACATACTTCTGTTTCTTGGAAGCCAACTTCTGGCAACCTTTTCATGTAAAATAAGATAAAGACAAAATGAAGACAAGATAAAGACAAAACTTCAGCATAATATAATTCTATGTTTTATGCTAGGAAACAGGACTTCCCCGAGTAGCAATGAACATTGAGTGAGAATACATGGATAATGATTTGAGGATCCTTTGCGCATGCCCAGAGGGGGATGGGGTACTCAACAAAGTTTTGTAGGAGGGGGGAGGGCGCCACTCAGAGGTTCAAACCCTTACCTTTCTAAATACACATTTTTATCGAAATGGTAGCCTGACTTCAGATGCTAATTTTCCTTTGCTGCGAGAAAGGATCTCAGCAAAGGAAAATTAGCGTCTGAGTTCAGGCCATCGAAATGGTACTGCCTTCATATACATGTACTTAGACCAAAGCCTGCAACCATTTCCTGTACCTTTAGAAAAACAAAATCATTTAAGTATTGAAAGACCTTACTAGTACACATGTTTTACATTGTCCAACATTGTTGGTTCATTCCAACATTGTTTGAACGATGTTGGAAGACTTTGGGTACTGTTGGTTGGGAAGTGTATACATGTATGTACAAACGAATGCAACACCGGCCAACATATTGGATACAATGTTTGCTACTAGGACATTGATTGTTCTGTTGAGTGTTTGTTCACGCCATATCTATCACCTCTATTGCACAATCTAATGACAAATCAAATGCGCATTTGCACAAGACGAAAATGGTGGATGAAAAGTTTGAACCGAATTAAACTTGATCCAGCATTGTCCAACATCATCCAACATTGTCCAACATCATCCAACGTTGTCCAACATCATCCAACATTGTCCAATATCATCCAACATTGTCCAACATCATCCAACATTGTCCAACATCACCCAACATTGTCCAACATCATCCAACATTGTCCAACATCATACAACATTGTCCAACATCATCCAACATTGTCCAATATCATCCAACATTGTCCAACATCATCCAGCATTGTCCAACATCATCCAACATTGTCCAATATCATCCAACATTGTCCAACATCATCCAACATTGTCCAACATCATACAACATTGTCCAACATCATCCAACGTTGTCCAACATCATCCAACATTGTCCAACATCATCCAACATTGTCCAACATCATCCAACATTGTCCAACATGGTGTTCAAACAGATCCAACATGTTGTATCAAACAGTGTTGGATGGTGTTCGGCAACATGTTGTCTGTTTGAATGGGCCTTAACCCTTTGATGACGGCATTCGTTGGGTGATGGCATTGTATAAGACTGATGACTATTAACTGCTCTGATATAGTATTAACTTTTAGTAATATGTTACTGATAACTATTTAAATGTTGATATTTTACGTAACTGTTTCTTTCTAAAAGAACTGCCTGGAATCTATATTTGTTTTGCCATAAATCCACAAATCCTTGTTATAGTTCTCAAAAACATGATTTTTCAATATAAACGTAATAATATTGGTTGTTAATTAACACAATAGCAATTAATTTGAACACTACATCTACATGTACACGAAAAGCATTTTATTCACACTCAGTTTTATTGCTCAACAACCTTACAATGGTTTCACAACTTTAGTTTGTTTAGTTTTGTTTTGTTAGTCCTGCATTTTCGTTTTACATGTAACACCATCGACAAAGAGTTTGATCATTGTAAATCAATGTAAATACACACTTACTCTGTTTGCTAGGTTTCTTCGCTGTAAGTTTGCATGGCCGCTTCAAGTAATTCAGAAGCTCTTGTCCTTGAAGTTTGGGAGGGCCATTGATTCTTGGTTGGGTGGGGAGTGCATATCTTTCTACTGAGCTGGCACTGAGTGATACACCAGGAAAAAGGTAAGAAACCCATTTCATCATGATGTCTTTGTATGCCCTTGGAAATTCTGGATGCTGCAACTTAGCAGTGAACATAAGTTCTATTACTATTCCAATGGTGGGTTTCTCTGGAACCAGTGCTGGTACTGAAGGATTTCCATTACTTGATATCTCTGTCAGCAGTTCTATTGTTATTCCATGACTCTCACACATTCCCCAGTTCTGTACAGGCTCAGCTACATCATGTTCCATAGGAGTACATGATGTATTCTCCAAGTTAGGATTGTCATTTCTACATAAAAAACATTTGATTCACATTCAGTTTTATTGTTCAACAACCTTACGATGGGGAAACAATTTCAGTTTATAACACCACTAGTGGTTACACTGCATGTATGAATGTTACCAATAAACTTATTCACATATACAAGATTAAGTTGCAGCTACATTTAGATCTCTAACAAATGATGTCAAGGTGAATCACATCTGAGATCAAACATTCTGCACCCGAACACCCGATGTTCCTGGATCAGATCCAGCAATGAATCCGATTATAGTGGCAAATGTGTGCTGAATGGCACTTCATGATGTCTGGGATGCTGACAGCCCCCTCCAGGAAATCTTTTTTGAATATATAGATCTCAAATAAACATTAATTAATGAAGCTACAGTACTCTACTTGTCAACAAAAACTGCAATTTTTACTTTGTTGAACGATGAAACTTTACTAAAGAATTCACTTCCCTAGAATTTGTTTTCTGTTGTATGGACATAGGCATGAAACACCCTCTGTCCACAACCAACCATAACAATAATGAAATGGTTGGCTGGCAAATTATTTAACTCATATCGCCATGATTAATATGGTCCAAAATTGTACATGTGTAACTAGACTTTTCCAGCTATAAAAGTCAAACGTTTAAGGTACATACAGTACATGTACTATCAGTAGGACTGGCACATACTGACCTGCGCCTTTGTCCTTGCACAATATTTGAGGTGTAATCCATAGGTGTGTCAGGAACTGAGGGCAGGTGATCAGCAACAACAAAGCCTGCCCCCTCACTGTTTATACAACCGTCTGTGTTCCAACACGCTAGTGACTGGAGTGGAAATGGCAGTGCACTGTCCTCAATCTTAACCTTTAGTATATGACAAACAATTACCATCAATGTCAGTGGGTTAAGTTGCAGGAAATGCAAGAACATGATTGTGTAAATCTGTTCCCTTGTAGACTGCAAAAGAACCCCTTCCTTTACTAGAAATCTGATCAAGCAGTTCGAGGAACCTGCAGTTGTGAAGTGGGAGATTAGCCAGATAAATATGTCACGGAAACAATAAATAAAGGTGGCCTCTCTATACATTTGATTAACCTCCACCCTGCCACACAATTTCTTTCTCTCCTCAGTTTCACACTTCACAACCACATCCCAAAACTTACTCAGACTGCAAGAATACCTGGCTACTGTAGACTGCAAGAAAAAAACATCTACTTTCTTGCATCCTCAAATCTAATGCTTATACTTAGAACCACATATTAACTGAATTAACATACTGCTAAAATTATATTAAATACATGTATATACGGTATGTGACTGTGTGACTGCATAATGCCAATGGAGTCTCACACCAGGGCCAGCAATGGACTCATGCCCTCTGTTGAGATTGAGTAGTACAAATGTACACGTACCGTACATGGATTTGCTGATTACCATTTTACCAATTTCAGTACCAGTGTCAAGTAACATCACCTCCACTCAAATCTGAGACAATGAGCATGTTGGCCTGCACTTGAACAAAGTTAAATTCAAGTCCTGATTTTCATCTCTTCACTCAGGCATGAGTATATTCACATGCATAATTATTATAGGTGGATAGTTTTGAGAGACAACACACTTTGCACTTAATGTATTGACAGCCAAAAGTTGTTCAGTTACAAAAGAGATACAATTAATTACTTTTTATTCTACACATATTTTCCAAATATAATGCATATAAAATGTCGCAGAGAAACTCACCACCAGTTCCTGTTTTAACTTGCCGACAATGCAATTACTTCCATCAGGCCATCGATACTCTCCAGTAACTGTATTATACTGGTACAGTACTTCACCAGACTTGCAAGTATGTGGCACCCATGAGCTGCTCTCACATTCCATTTGTTGGACTAACTGCTGAAAAATGAACAGAACAATACCTTATACATTGTACATGTATCCATTTGCGTATAAATGTTGTTGCTATTGCCACATTTTATAACTTCACAGAAACGGACAAAAGTATTTTGATTTCGAGTAATACTATATATAATAAATATGAACTGTTTGTGTCTAAATAAATATTTAATACTGGCTCAGATAACATTGGTAAGCATTCTGTGTAGACGACACAGAAGAAAAACAATGGGTCACCTCATCCCGGTTAGCTCAGTTGGTAGAGCATCGGTCTCACATGCGGGAGGTCGGTGGTTCGAGCCCCGGCCAGACCAACACTCAGGGTCATAAAATAACTGAGGAGAAGGTGCTGCCTTTGCTCTAACATCTGCAAACGGTTAGACCTTCACCTGTTCTCGAATAAGGATGCTAAATCATAGGCCCTCGGAGACCTTTGTCAATTGGGTTGCAAAACCTGTTAAAGTTCTCCGTCCACCACAGAGTGGGTTAAAGCAATAAACAAACAAACAAGCAATAAAACTGAACCTAACCAAACACAGGACATAATTCTATTGTTTTGCTCTTGTGCTCATCTACACGGCAGAGTTCCCATAACTATTATTTATTATTTCACAATATTTCATCAGGGAGCTCTCTCACAGAGTGATTTTCAGAGAGGCCCTGAGTTGAAATTCAGTTGTTACAAAACATTTTTAAAATATTCAAAATAGTAAAACGAATAAATCACAGAGCTTTAAAATGTTTAAAATACAGTGAGTATACTGAGTAGCAAGTGTAGGGGCAAAATATCTAATATGACATGTGAAATATATATATCTTATTGAACAGAATAATGTGTAGTATGTCTTGATATTTTTATGAGTCAGCAGTATTTTGACGAGCCCAAAGGGCAAGTCAAATACAAATGATGAGTAAAAATATCCAGCCATACATGTACTGCACACTATGCTGTTCAATAAGAGATTTATTATACAGTTCTGCATTTTGGATGTTCGTTTAAATATCAGAATGCTTTAAGCAGGTTTGCTATTTTACTTCCTACTGTACAAATAACCAACCTACAGTACAAATATCGTGGGATATTTCTACTCGATCCAGTCTCTCTCTCTTGCAGTTATTTGGACTCTACTGACTCAGTTGTGTAATAAAAACTGATATTTGAACAGACTTGCATACTGAAGAGTAAGATATAGTGAACAACATGTATCAAACAAACTCTCTTAATTTAATGTCCCACTGAACTATTCAATTGTTACGATCTCCATTTATAAAGTACATACATGTACATGACTGCAGCTGGTTCCATCTTCACTAGGCTCCATATGATTGGCTCCATCTTTCCTGGGCTCCATATGACTGGCTCCATCTTTCCTGGGCTCCATATGGCTAGTTTCATCTTTCCTAGGCTCCATATAGCTGGTTTCATCTTTCCTGGGCTCCATATGGCTAGTTTCATCTTTCCTGGGCTCCATATGGCTAGTTTCATCTTTCCTGGGCTCCATATGGCTAGTTTCATCTTTCCCAGGCTCTGTATAACTGACTTCATTTTCTCTGCATTCCATATAACTGGCTCCATCTTTAATGGACTCCATATGGTTGTCTCCATGTTTGCTGGGCTCAACGCCATGTTTCCTGGACTCCATCCATGTATGGCTGATTCCAGCTTCACTGGCTTCAACATGGCTGGTTCCATTGTTACTGGCCTCCAGATGGGTGGCATCATATTCACTCACCTCCATACGAGTGCTGCTATCTTTACTGGGGTCTCCAGGGCTGCTTTCATCTGCATTGAGCTGATCCACACATATATGACTAGTTCCATCTTTTCTGGGTTCCATATGGCTGGTTCCATTTTCACTGGGCTCCACATGGCTGATTCCAGCTTTACCAGGTTCCATATGGTTGGTTCCACCTTCACTAGGCTCCATGTGGCTTGTATCATCTATCATAATAATAATAATAGTAATAATAATATCAGTGTTGGTACACATTTAGCTACGCTAGCTATTAAGAGCTTTGAATATCATGGGCTTTGAATACCTGAAATGAAACAGAAACTTATTGAAGATATCCTACTTTTCCAACAATTTATGAGTGCAATGAATAAACATACTTCGAATTAGCAGGGTCAGGTATAAATACACCAGTTTCATCCTTGTATACCTTTATTTACATTATTATCACAATATTGATGAACAATTTGTTCCCTCTGATTGTTTTTAACACGTTTTTTCGTTTTCATCAATAAATGAAACAGTTTTTTAGAAATTTCAAGACAATGTTTATGTAAATCATGCATTTTTTAAAAGGGATAAACAAACTGTGAACTGCCAATTGAAAGAACAATTCCAGACTGTATTGACTGCATAAAAGCATTGTTAAACTGTGATCTGACACCATCTGTTGTTTTTCATTCAGCTTGGCAATTAAACTTTGAATTATTGAGGTAAAAGCAAGTCCAAGGAGACAGAAATTACTTCGAATAAGTACATGTAAGGACTTCGAATTATCCGAGTTTGAATTATCTGAGGTAAAATGACTCAAAAAAGTGGGGCAAAACCAAGGGGAATGAGTTTTACTTCAAATTAGTGGGGTCTTTGAATTACCAGAGTTCAAATTATTGGGGTTCAACTGTATTTAAATATAAATTTCATGTAATACATACAATTACAAATATTTTTTGCTTATAGTGTACCCACGGGAAGAAACATTTCCCTTGGCCTTTGGACTTGGGTAACATGGGCCTGTCTAACGTGTGAGCCACGCAAGCCACAGTGCAAGCCATACATGTCAAAAATGAAAATGAAACTTACAACATAATAGCATTGTATCTTGCTCTGGCTGGGGAACAACTCTGTGAAAAACCCTGAAGAAATCTTCTTTCTCTTCAATGGTAACTCAGCATGTACATGTACTGACAATGGTGAGTCATCAGTGAATTGCAAAATTTACACACATTTGATAATTTCTGAATTGGCAAATAGCAGCATCCTTCTAACTGGTTGACTGTTACATGTTGTTGGGTTTTTCCGAAATTTCTTAATTCTAGAGTGAAGGAAGCAGGGTTTGAAATTGTTCATGATCTAGTTGCAGACTGGAAATGTTTTTACCATGCAGTGTCATATTTGATTACCTGGAAAGAAATCAGTTTGATGTAAGTAGTTATGTTGTACATGTTGCTTTTTGAAGGGTTTTCCGGGCATTGCAGTGATAAAGTTAGACTTGGTGAATAATTGCGGGAAACTTATTTGTGCATGTCAGCAGGATTTAACCACAAGTATTATTAAATGTAGATGTAAGCTAAATGCTCCCTAACATAAAGTTAATTGATATCCATGTTATATAATTTATCCTGGCCTTAACTGTATTTATTATATGAACACCAGTGAAATACCAGGTGAGCTTTTGCGCAAAAACATCATATGTTCACACGTGAAAATAACACCATTGCCATGGCCACCTCTTCCATTTTTTAGTTCTGACACGTTCTACTTTAGCACTACAAAAAATATTAAAGTGAAATGGTTTTGTATTTCATTGGTGTTTATGTAATACATAGAACATTACATGGCTGCTTGGAGATGCATTCGCTCGTGAAATAGTTTTCAACACTCGAAGATAAATTTCGTATCTCCACGCGGCCATGTAATATCCTCTATATATTTCCTCTTTACTCATATATAAACATCAATGTTTCTGAACATCTGGCATGATGCCTAACGCGGCTCTCACTCTTTATTTATTCCAGTTTTAGTTTAGTCTCACATTCACCTCTATTTTAGCAGTTTTCTTTTATTTCAGTTATCCTGGCCCGGCTAGATTAGCTATGCTATTTGTGGTGCCAGGAACACCTGTAACACACAAATATGTAAATTGTCTAATAAAGTCTAACATCTAAAATCTTGTTTTCTTTTGGCATGGCTTGCATGGTTCACATGGCTCACACTGTGGCTCACACCACGGCTTGCATGCCTCGCACCATGGTTCACATGGCTCACACTGTGGCTCACACCATGGCTTGCATGGCTCGCACCACGGCTCACATGGCTCACATGGCTCACACTGTGGCTCACACCACAGCTTGCATGGCTCGCACCATGGTTCACATGGCTCACACTGTGGCTCACACCACGGCTTGCATGACTCGCACCATGGTTCACATGGCTCACACTTTGGTTCACACCATGGCTCACATGGCTCACACTGTGGTTCACACCATGGCTTGCATGGCTCGCACCATGGCTCACATGGCTCACACTGTGGTTCACACCATGGCTTGCATGGCTCGCACCATGGTTCACATGGCTCACACTGTGGCTCACACCACGGCTTGCATGGCTCGCACCATGGTTCACAATAACAATGTCACGTGTGCTTCCACTGAAGCAGCAAGGGCAACGTACTGTATACATGTAATGCTAAAACTATAAGTATATCGGATATAGTTCTTAGTCCGTATGGGAGTGTACGTTATGAATGATATAACTTACCGCCTATATCTCATTACTTCTAAATCACTCGACACACAGCGAACAGCGCGCGTTGTCAAAAACTGAGTCTGCAAAAGCATCGTCAGCGGTTGCAGACTCGGGCCAAGTCCTCGGCCAGGTCCTCGGCCAAATAACAGTATGCGTTTGTGTGCGACGCCTTGGCGAATTGCCCCATTTTCATGTCGCACGTTCTAACTTTTATTTTAGAATATTCCGCGCAGGTAAGATGCATTTTGACACATTTATTAAGGTAGTTATTACTTTAAGTTACATCAAGCAATATGACTGATCGACAAAGGTCAAGAAAAATAAGTTTGAGGCGCGTTGCAAATTGAATCGTTGATTGCATGACTCCCATGACTCATGAGTGTTCAGCTCTCATGAATTCATAACATTAACAGGCGTGTATTTTAATATTTGTATCATCGGACATCCGCAATATTGGATCGCACAAAAGAGACTTTTTTACGGGAAATGTTCGTTTGTGTGAGAATGACCATGGTCCATTGTTTCTGATGCATGATTGGGTACATTCATGTACGAATTCAATTGAGATTAATATGGACATTATGGCTATATTAAAAGCTAGTAATTAGTATGACAGTCTGCCACAATTTAACTATTTTATTGCTTTTCAATAGATTTTTAAATGTAAAATAAGGCAGCCAACGAACCATATTTTCTTGGGCCTCTTCTTTACATTAGGATGATAGACCTGTTCACAGTTGTAAGTGCATGATGGGTAATCAGAACAAGTATTGCAAGAGTGGAGGAACTGAATGTTCTCGATTCTCAATGATTTCTCTAGGTTTTTTCATCTTACCTTCGTAGAGGCTTCCAAGGAGAGTAAAGATAAGTATATATTTTTGACATACGAACGGTAACTAGTAGCAAAATTGGTTGCAATTGGAACTCTTTATCACCTGAACTCTTTTCGAAGTCACCAAACTCTTTTTAGTTCAAACAAAACTTATCCACTGTAACCCACTTTCCCATTGTGTAACCACCAGTCCTGCCCTGTAAAAATTCACCCTGACCACCCAGCAAAAAATACTCTTTGAGGGGTTGCCGTATTGGTAAATAAAAATAAAAAAATAAATAAAATAAATAAAATTTTGATGAGTTCTTGCTCAATTTTGATTCCCACATAAGCGCTGCTCCATACATATGCTTGTAAAAATTATTCAAGAAACGCATTTATTTGGATAGCTGCATTTTCAATTCATTCAGATGAAGGATTTGCTGAAACACTAAAGCCATTAAAAATCACTAAGTGGCCAACATATATTCTTATCTTTGCTCTCCTGGGAAGAATTGAATACCATTGAAGGTTAAAAAACCTTGGAAAATCATTGAGAAACTTTAGTTTGTTCACTCTGGTGTTAGACTTTTAGTTGTAATTCTTGCCTTACAACTGTGAACACGTCTATAATTTGCTCTCGGAGACTAATATTGCAAATAATTATTGTTCTGCAAAGATATTGTTTTGAGACCAGTCTATATTCTGATTGGTTGCTGTGCAGGGGTTTCAGTAGGTTTCAAACAAGCAGGCTGGGGAGACGAGAGCAGGTGGCTGGTCAGAATACTTGGTTTCATTACTTGGCTGAAAGTGTTACAAAGTAGTAGGCGTCTGTGCAATTTTGAGTAGATGTCAGTCCTTGGAGAGTAGCCACCTTCTATTGAAACCCCTTTGAACTCTGAAAAATTACTCCCTCTTGTTGAGTTGTTGAAGTGATAGAACACTTGTTTGGAAATGGATAATTTAATTTAGCAGTAAATTTTATCTAGCACTGTGCTAACCAATAGTTAGAAACTTCATATATGTGTTGCACAGTCTGTAAAAGAAAACAAAAAACAAATTTCAAAATGTGAATGATCAATCACTAGTTTTGTTGTTTCCAAAGGAAGAATTTTAGAAAGATTTTGCCAGCAGGGTATTTCAGAAACAGGATCATGGCATATACTAAGTATTAGAATCCACAACCCTTCAGTAATTCCATCTCAGCCTCATGTATTTCTTTAATAGCTTTTTTTTGAGAACCACCCCCCTCCCCCTCAGAATTTCATTGACCTTCTGTGGGGAAAGGTATTTTCTGGAACTACACAATACAGATTATAAATGTTGCTGTCACTCTTAACTTATAATTTGACTGTCAAATTAAATTTTGATGTTGCAATTTAGCAAGAGGTATACATGTCAGTCCTTTTGGAGTAGTGCTGCCTGCCATGTAAACTCATGAATACTCCTTGGAACTGGCACTGCACAAGAACCAGTGTACAGAATTCCCTGACATTTTAATTGTAATTTTCTTCAAACAGTACCATAATGGATAATAACAATATTCAGGAAGGCTGGGTCAGTCAGAAGTGCAAGTCAGGAGAAGTGATATACTATTATAATCAGTTTACTGGGGAGAAGCAATGGCCCAAGGCCGGTAATACTACATCAAGCCTTGATTTGGTAGGTCATGTTATTGTACAAGCCTTGATTTGGTAGGTCATGTTATTGTACAAGCCTTGATTTGGTAGGTCATGTTATTGTACAAGCCTTGATTT